>SNQJ01S0016726.1:111927-141675 GCA_010110895.2 Picea sitchensis
TTTCATAAAACAACCATTCCAGACCCCCCCTCTTGTTAAACATCAACATCGGATGGCGAGGGGGGGTCCGAAATTTTTTACATCCATTGATTTAATTTGTTTGTGATGCGACGGGCAAGTTAACATGTTTTAATATTTGGTTTTTAATTGTTTTAATTTTAATGTTTTGTGATGTGTTTTTTTTACGTTCAATATATGTATTAAGTTTTATTTTGTTTGTTTTTTAAATTTGTTTTGTTTTATTATATTTTATGTTTTTTGTTTTTGTTTTAGTATATTTTATTTATTATGTGTGTTTTATTTTAGTTTTTATTTGTGTTTTCATTTAATTTGTTTATTTTTAATGTAGGTTTTGTTTATTAGTTTTTATTTTTATATGTTTTATTTTGTTTATTAATTTGTTTTATTTAATCTAAAAAAACTAACCTAGTTACTAAAAACTAATTTAATTATTAATTTATTAATTAATAGTTAGTTTAACCATTATTTTATTTTAAATTATCCTATACTAAATTTTATTACTAGCATTATTAACCTACTATTTTTATCCTAAGTTTGTTTATTAGGGATGAGTTGCGGGCGAGGCGTACTCAACGGGACAAAAGGGCACAGGGAGTGGGGGTGCAGAGTTGGATGAAGGGTGTAGCAAGGTGATGGAGTGTCAGGCAAAAATGATGGAGGGGAAAAATGGAATCAATCGAGCCATATTTTGTCATCACAGAAGAAACGCTAAATCATCAGTTGAAGAGTCAGATTACCTATGATTATAGGACCTCAACAGGGACAATGTCTTAGTTTCTACAATCCCAATCCACATCAAAGTGACCGAAAAAACAACAAAGCATTTCTAATTTCTACAATCCCAATCCACATAAAAGTGACCAAAAAAACAACAAAGAAAATACTTTGATATATATGAGGTGTAGTTTAGTTTCACATTCAATATGATTATGGGGTTTCTACTTCTCTAACGAGTTTCATACACTCATGGGATGGTGACATTGATGATTAGAAGTCCACTACATACTATGTCTACAACCTTGGTTCAAGGGTTGTTGCTTAGTGTGATAATAAATGGGCTCCATTTCTCTTTCTTCTTCAAAGGAAAAGTAACTCTCTTTCTCCTTCAAAGGAAAAGTATCTAGTAGCAATTTGTGCACGCTATAAAGCACTATAACCCCAAGTGCAATACATGTTCGAGGCTTTCTTTTGGGTGTCAACATATGTTATATATAATAATTCTTGGACATATAAAAATATAAGAAATTATTATACCATGGTTTTCTCTAAATAAAGATCCGAGTGAAGTTTTTTTTTTTTTGACCATGGGAACAACAACCTCCCAACAGTATATCCAATAGCCTGCAAGCCAGATATACCAATAACTTGTGACTTAGTAGGGGCCGAGACGTCCCGAGGTCCATCGAAGGTCCATCGAACCTTGTGAACCTCTATCCCAGGGCTCGTCTACCCTTCCAGCCTTGTCACAATGGGCCAATATGAGCATCCCTACCCTCCGCCGGTTTTGAACTTGTGACCTCCCCGGAGATAACACATGTTCTTAACCATTGGACCCACTCAAGTGCTCTTTTCATAGAGAAAGTTCAACTAAATGACCCCCATCTTCCCAAGAGAACCTTCAAATTGTGTTTTCCCCATGGACATATAGGACCTAACAACATAATTGTGAGACATCGCTCGAAAGTGTCATTTAATAAATGCCACTTATAGGATTCTAATCAAATGAAAAATCAAAGAGTATCGTCGTGTCCACTTTCGTGTGTTTAGTGCTCCTACTAATAACTAACACCTCATAATCAATGATAACATTGATGATTGTCACCATCCCAAATATCACAACAATTGTTAAATAATTAAATGTGACACAAAACAATTTTGTGGTCAATAAGGCTAATTTAAAATCAAAAGTAACCATTTTCATGTAAAAATAAGTATAAAAAGCCGGATATGGTTAGAAAGGTACTTTAATACCTTTAAAGTGAAATACAAAATTTCCAAAGAGCATAATTTAAAGTTTAGAGCTTCAAAATTTTTGAGGACATGAAGAAACTATGCCCTTAAAGCTTTGACATGTTAAATTATAATGAACACCAAAACTTTGCCCATTCTTTTCCCATTTTGAGTAATTTTTATGATACACATCTTTGATAGCTTGAAACTATGAAAGAGGCCATTATTTTTCCCAGCTTTTCAAACTCCGAGTAGGAAGTGGAGCACGTAGCAAACATTGAGGTGGACAGTCAAGCGTGAAAAAGTAGGCGATTCGAATCCTACTATTTCAATGGCTATTGTTTGAATTTGAATTAAGTTTTGCATTTTTTCTATTTATTATTATCTTCCATACTATTTCAATTTTTGTTTTTCTATAGTTTCAATGAGTGTTTGTAATTTTTGATAATGCGCAGGGTTGGTTCATTATCATAATGCGTGGAGTTTTGGATTCAAAGAAAACTTATTTAGGCACCTGGTTACATAACAGATCTATTCTATTCAAAGCAAAATCTGAGCACCTGGTTACACTACTAACAGATCTATTCTATTTGCGAGATTCGAAGTCTAATTCGCATTTGTAATTTTTCATAATGCCTCATGTTCCATTTTCATCTTCACACATTATCATAATGCTCTGGGTTCTGGATTCAGCCCAAACTTATTTGGCCACCTCCTTACACTACCAATGGATCTATTCTAGTATGCACGATCTGAACTCCAATGCGTGAGAAAATTATCATGGATTTAGCTTATAAGAAAATTATAATGGATTTAACTTTCTTGCATAAAAAGATTATCATGGATTTAGCTTATGATTTATAATAATAAATAAGCTTTATAGTTACTTTAAATCATAATAGATAAGCTTTATAGTTACTTTAATATTGTCAGCCAATATGCATTTCTGTTTTGTGTAAATAAAGCATGTACTGTAATATTAATATCAGAATGTTGTTCTCTCCGCTGTGTCTCAAATTTGGATTTGTGGCTTGTTAAGGTTTAGGTTTTTTTGTTTTATTAAATTCTCATTTTCTACCTAATCGGTTTGGAAATCCTTCTGGAACAATGCAATTCAATCTAAATTTTGACATGCAGGTTATTCACTTAGGTTTATTTCTCATATATTTAATTATCCATGCCTTTTAATTGTAACATTCAGGATGCTATTTTAATGTGAAAACGTTGAGGGCTTAAACCCGTTTGTAATTTTTTATAATGAGTCTGCTTAATCTGTGCACCTCGTTACACTACTTACTGATTTATTCTATTGAGTTAAATGCATGAAAATATTATCATGGATCTCTTTATGGGTCCCCTAACTTGAACATTAGCGATTTTTTTTAACGCCAGCAAAGAAAAGTATATTTGGCAGTCAATTAGCTTTCAACGTTGAGGTGAACGGTTTACTTAAAGCCTTTGCCTATAAATCTGTGTAGTTTATATTTGTCCGTTTAAAACACTAAAACATCTAGCAATAAAATTGTAACAAACATTGTTACGAGGAAAAACCTTATTCGTGCTGGGAAAAATATAGATAATATTAATTTAAGTAATTAAATACATCAATTTAAAATATGATAGGTTTAATTTAAGTAATACCATAATAAGTTTATATTATGGGATTATCATATGATGTGCGGCACATATTTTGTTGCTTTGTGCTTAACAATTCCACTTAAAAGTCAACGTCTAAATCTGAGTTATTATTGATGGAGTCATAAATGTCATGTCAAGTGTTTACACATTCAAAATCAACCTCTTTCATGTGAATTAGGGTTTTGTTAATTTGGAGTTTTTTATTTTATTTTACAAATTATAAAATCTATAATCAACCTCTTTCATGTGAATTAGGGGAATTAGGGTTTTGTTAATTTGGAGTTTTTTATTTTATTTTACATATTATAAAATCTATAATCAACCTCTTTCATGTGAATTAGGGTTTGGGTAATTTGGAGTTTTCTATTTTATTTTACATATTATAAAATCTATAAATTTATATCTATAGGATTGGGGTAACATGTTATAAAATGTTTACATTAGTATAACAATATATATACTAGCACAACAGCTAATGGCTGACGAAGAATATGAAAAATGGCTGACGAAGAATATGAAAAAGCTGTTTGAAGAGTATGAACCCTCGATAGAAATGATTCAAAAGTTTTCCTCGTCAGTAATTTTAGATGGAATAGATGATTTTGATCAGTGGAATGCACTCTTGCCTATCCAAGACGTTCTTCATTCCGATAGTTTAATATTGATTACATCTCGGAACAGAAATGTTCTTACAGGCTCAGGAGTTGAAGCGGCATCGATTTATCAGTTAAATGGCCTTAATACACAGTATTCCGAAAAGTTTTTTTGCTTGCATGCCTTCCACACAGCATCTCCGCTGCAAGGATATCAATGATTAGTGGATGATTTTTTAACAGTCTCCGAGGGATTGCCATTATTATTGAAAGTTATTGGGGCATCTTTTTATAAAAAAGACATATCTGATTGGGAAGGTCAAGTGTACAGGTTTCAACCATTACTTCCCCATGAGACACAAAAAAAACTTAAATTTAGTTACGATGCACTCAATATAGAGGAAAAAGATATATTCTTGGATATTGCCAATTCTTTCATTGGAGAAACGACTGATGCTGCCATAATACAATGGCGAGGACCAGGCTGGGGAGGTTTGCGAGGGTTTCAAAGTCTAAAATTGTATAAATATGCATGACCATCTTAAAGATTTGGGAAAAACTATTGTGGAGGAAACAGGATGGCGGCGTAACAACGCTGATTTGTTCCAGGAATCCCATGTAAGTGTTTAGTCATTTAATCCTTTGAAGATTGTTCAATAAAAATCTCTGTACATTTTTTTAATTCTTCATCGTTTATCGACAATGACCAGGTGATAACAGAGCTAGGGAGAGACATCGGTGATTTGCTGCAACAACCATCTGTAAGTACACAATCTTCAGTCTTTCGTGGATTATCTCAGTGCGCTAACTCGGAAGCAAACACACCCATTTTTTTTTTTTGGAAATAACTTTACTTAAGGGTTTTGCTTCATTTTAAATCAAACCAATTTAGATGTTCAAAAAATCTATCAAAATTCTGTATTCACCAGAAATTTAAAAAAGCTAACCGCCGGAAGATAACTCGAGAAAAAAGATTCACCAAAATTGAATACTTGAAAAAAAAATAACTCGCCAAAAAAATAACTTGAGAAGAAAAATTGCTCCCGAATTAGTCCACTCCATAAAAATCTTTCTACAATTTGTTATTTTTTATCTTTTTTTTTCTTACGAACAGGTAATAAAAATCTCTGTACAATTTGTTCTCTGATCAATTTTTTTAACGAACAGGTAATAAAAAAACAAGTGCGGGGATTAATGCTAATGATCCTTATAATGATAATCATCCTGATTTGGAGTATGCTGCGAAGACGTGAACAAGTTGAACCTGAATATACAGTACCCAAATCTCATACGATTTTTCCGGTTAAAGCATGTTTGTAATATGAAAATCAAAGTAGAATTTGTGATGAATCTAGAGTACCCAAATCTCATACGATTTTTCCGGTTAAAGCATGTTTGTAATATGAAAATCAAAATAGAATTTGTGATGAATATACAGTACCAAATCTCGTACGATTTTTCCGGTTAAAGCATGTTTGTAATATGGAAATCAAAGTAGAATTTTTGATGAATCTAGAGTACCCAAATCTCATACGATTTTTCCGGTTAAAGCATGTTTGTAATATGAAAATCAAAGTAGAATTTGTGTTTGTAATATGAAAATCAAAGTAGAATTTGTGATGAATATACAGTAACCAAATCTTTTTTCGATTAAATCATGTTTGTAATATGAAAAAAATTAAAGTAGAATTTGTGATTTTGAAAGTTAAAATAAAATTTAAAAAACGATACACTAACCAACAACAAATGACTTTCAAATTAAATCATGTTTGTAATATGAAAAAAATTAAAGTAGAATTTGTAATTTTGAAAGTTAAAATAAAATTTAAAAAACGATACACTAACCAACAACAAATGACTTTCAAAGCAAAGTTTTAAAGACCATGCCCTAACCAACTAATGCCATTTTTCCAATATTGCTCACTAAGATGCAGCTTGCAAATATGACTATTATATTGGCACAGTTTCAGAGAGAGCTTTCGGACGCCCACAAGTCAATGTGTGGAGCTCATGCCAATTCGTTGTAATGTGTAGTGGCCCTTTTTAATCTTATGCTGGTTATTAACTCAACGTCTTTCTGAGACAATGGAATATGGCCTCTGGCTTCATCAGCATTATTGTTCATATTTGTATGTAATTAGTGGCAATTAGATTAGAAAAAAAAGATCATGGACTTATAAGCACTATTTCTCATATTTGTATGTAATTAGTTATATTTGTATGTAACTAGTGGTAATTAGACTAGGAAAAAGGATCCTAGACTCATATGCATTATTTTTCATATTTGTATGTCATTAGTGGGAACTAGACTAGGAAAAAAGGATTATAGACTCATAAGCATTATTTTTCATATTTATATTTAATTAGTGGTAATTAGACTATGTAACAAAGGCTCTGTTTAGTAGGGTTAAAGTTATTTTTTTTTTTTACCTAAGGATAATCAAATAAAGTTTAAAAATAGATTATTATTATTATTATATTAATTATGTTTTAACCATTGTTTTTAATGATGTAAATAGACTTTTAATAAAATGTAATTTTTAGTATATGAATTTAAACATAATTAATGAGTAAAAATATTAATAGTTGGAAAAAGGAATATATTTTTTTGGATCATCTATTTTGTATGGGAAGCTAAATTATACACAATTCTTTATCCAAATAACTTTCTAGCACTAGAATTATTTAATTAATATTTATTAATTAATATTCAAAATACATTTTTCAAATTTTATTTTCAAAATATTCTAATGTCCTCCTTGAAATTATCCAAGTTATCTATAAATTAGATTGTAATTCAAAATGCAATTTTTTTTGTCTATTTCCTCTTTAAAATTATCCAAGTTATATATAAATTAAATTGTAATTCAAAATGAACAAACCATTTATAATTGATACTACAAATTGCAACTATCCAAATCAAATTCAAATTTGAAAAATATCACAATTCCTTCAAAACAAAATGATACTATACTCCAATTACTAAAATCATAAATGTAAATAAGAAAGTATCTAATATGAATTTTATTGAGATTATTGACCATTGAAAATATGAGATTTTATTATCAATGTTTAAAATGTTAACCCAAAACTTTATAATAAAAACCATTAAATTAAAATGAATTGTAACTCTAACAGCCAAAAAAAAATGGAGATTCTTATGATCATAAATATAAATAAACAAATTTTCAATTTCAAAAAGCTTACACACGCCATTCCCCACCATATGGAAATTGAAGCATATAATTGGCCATAAAAACATAGAAATCACTATTTCTATTTAAATTTATACAAATTTCTGGTAATTTTAATTTTGCAGCCTTGATTAAGGAAAACATAAACAATGTAAATACTAAAGGAAATTGAGTAAAATTATACCTTCCTTTACTTAGTTTTGATTTGATTTCATGCACAGAGGTGAAAGATTAGACAAATCCTAGAGATCAGCACAGAGGTGAAAGATCCCTCCTTTCGTAGTCGAAGCTTGGCCAAGGTGGTAAAATATTTCACCCTTACCATTCTATTCAGATCAAATCCTTCTCAGTTATTATTTGTGAAGAAGGACACACTATTGGAGGGTTGTGAGGGTTTTTGCAGGAAGGGTGCACTATCCAAACTTGACGAGTTCGATTTGGCTTCTAGTGGTTGGATCTAGAGGAGATATTTACTTGGATACATTTGACATCCTTGGAGCGACCTTTCTTGGAGTTCTTGATGGTTTTTATCCTCCATAAAAATTTATAATCAAAGTTGGTCAAATTTACTGAAGGAGGGTGCACTTGAGTTACAGATCCATTGATTTGGAGTTAGATGTGACATCTACAACAAAGGGAATTCTTCATATGAGCCAACCACCCTCTTCCCTACAAGATTCTAGCCATTTCATGAAGTTTTGGAGTCAAATATAAGCCAATCAAATTTCTATGGTGTGCTACAATGAGTGAGGGTGCAACTCAGCCAAAGGATAGCGTGTTTTGGAGGAAGGGAAAGAGATTTCTATTGTAGATCTATTGCATGCAGATAGTGGAGGCTTTAAGAAGACAATATCCCTCTTTTCTATTGTATCTTGGAGGTGCTATCAACCACATATTCTATTCTTCCATATATTTCCAAATCTGCTCTTCTATTGTATTGAGGTTAACACTATATATTAAATAAATACAGATTTGAGCTTGTGGCTATTCTTGTTGTTGTTTCTATGTGATCCATTATTGTTTAAGTTCATGTCCATCATTGCAAATTGTTTATGATATAAAAATTAACAACAAACCACAACATAAGTACAAATAAGCTACATGGGTGAATTGTTTGACAAAACCCCACAACCAGAAAACCATAAAAACCAAAAGATTCCACACACATCCACTTGGGGATCTTATAGTGGTATCAGATCTTTGAATCCTCTTAGCTTGTGGGATTTTTCTGATGAGAGGGTACAACATGAAAAAGAAGGACAAAGGGGATGAGGAACTAGAAACAGAGATGGGGGAAAAACATGAAACATGAGATGATACTGATAAGGAGGTGCCAATTGAATGACAAGACACAATTTATCATGCAACACCATTTGGATGAGACACATGAGTGCTTATCCAAGGGACAAGATGATCTCAAATTAGCATTGACAACTATTGAACAGGGACAAGAGCGCTTGGTTACCACATTGGAAGCAAGGAAGGACATGATTGCACATCTTCTCATGTAGATGGTACATAACAGGGAACTGCAGAATAATGAAGGGAATAATGGGGCTAGTGGATCTCACGTAGGAGAGAGGTATCATGCAAAGACTATTCACATGGTCCACACCGAGGGGAAAAGTTTGTTTGGGGGCGCAACCAACAAGGCACCAGTGAGTAACAGGATCACACCCATACCTTACATGCCATGTTTCTTAACACACAACAATAGGATGTCAATATCGCATGATGTATGGAGGTAGAGGACAACTTTGAAGAGTATGAGAAGGAAAATGTAACCTTAAGCGTAGGATTCAGGAGACAGGTTTCATTGGGAGAGTATTGTGGGATCAAATATAGAGACAGGCCTAGCGATGTTCATAGGGGTAATAATGATCTAGGGCACAAGGCAAGAAAAATGGAGATTCCCACCATTGATGGGGCAACCAAATCTTCTGCAAAGGCATAGGTACAAAAAATGAATGATTATTTGTAGTTAAACCCCATGATGGAGATGGATTCCATCAAATTTTCCACTCTATACTTGGAAGGAAAGGACCATGAGAGGTGGTACCATGGGATGACTACTTTGGTACATGCAGACATTACTTCTTATGCATATTTCAGACAAAGGCTCATAGACATGTTTGATCAAGGGGATCCAAAGATTCATTTCCATGAGCTCACCCAACTTAAATAAACAAGTACAACTAAAGCATTCATTGAATAATATCAAAGGTTAGTAACCATGGTTCCATATGTGTCATAATTCAGATTGATGATGCTCTTTTCAGAAGGGTTGATAGATCCATTGCATGGATGGGTCAAGGATTTTAAGCCTCATACACTTCAAGATGCGATTTGGAAGACTAGGGACTTGGAAGGGGCAGCTTCTAAAAACAAATTCATTCCAAGGCCACCAATTTCTCCAAGGGGAAAGGATCAAAGGATTGTAGACAAAGGTAAGGGGAAATTGAATGAAGCTACCAAAAGGGAGTTAATAAGAAAACAATTATGCTATACTTGTAAAGAACCATGGAAACCAGGGCATAGATGCATGGGGAAGGGAAAGATCCACTGCATTGAGGTTCTTTCTGATTGTGAGGAGAGGATGATGTGGGGCATATTCAAAAGATAGAAATTTCCCAAATAGTAGAGGAACCCACACATGGGTAAGAATGCTCCTAGGGTGGTTTCAGCAAAGCGCATGGAGGCTATATTCAGGCATGAGGACATGGCTTATGCAGTAGAGTGTTAAGTTTCAGTGCAAATTACCCAGGAAGGGTTCCAAAACTATTCACATGACATACAAAGGTTACTTGATAGGCATGAGAATGTTTTTGAGTAAATTCCTCTATGGAAACCACCAGATAGAGGCTTTGAACACACCATTGAGCTAGAAAAAGGAGTTAAATCGGTCATCACCACACCTTACTAACACCCAAATAGGTTTAAAGATGAAATCGAGAATGCAATCAAAGAGTTGTGGGACATGGGACACATTAGGCCTAGCTCAAGTCCATTTGCAACTTCAGTTGTTTTGGTTAAGAAGAAAGATGGGACAATGAGAATGTGCATTGACGACAGGGCACTGAACAAGAAAACAATTAAGAACATGTATCCAATTCCCAAAATTTATGAATTTCTAGATGAGCTCCATGTTACAGTTTATTTTTCGAAGATTGATATTCGCTCATGATACCATCAGATTCAGGTGAGGGAAAAAAAAATCCACAAGACGACCTTCAGGTGTCATTATGGCCATTATGGGTTCTTAGTTATGCTCTTTGGGCTAAATAATGCGCCAACTACATTCCAATCTTGCATGAGTTACATTTTCAAAAAACAGTTGAGGAAGTATCTGGATAACATTTTGAGCATCATGGAGGAGAAATCTTTGTATGCCAAAGAATCTAAATGTGATTTTGGAATGATGGAAGTATTATACTTGGGTCACATTATTGGAGCAATAGGGGTACATGTACATCAAGAGAAAATACGAACCATTTTGGATTGGCCAACACCCAGGAACATCGCAGAGCTACAAGTATTTCTTGGCATTTGAACCTACTATAGGAGATTCGTTAAAGGATTTTCACCGCTTTGTGCACCCTTGAATGATCTAACCAAGAAGGGTGTGTTTAAGTGGATTGAAGCATCCCAACAAACTTTTGATAAAATGAAGAAGGTCATGAGCACTTGTCTAGTCCTAGCATTACCAGATTTCTCTTATCCATTCATACTAGAGTGTGATGCATCAAGGGAAGGAATTGGGGCTATCCTCATGCAGAACATGCATCCTATTGCTTTTGAAAGTAGAAAACTAAGAGAACCCGAGTTATTGTACACTATATATGACAAGGATATGCTAGCTATCATGCATGCGCTAGAAAATTTCAGGAAATACTTGGTTGGAGCCAAGTTTATAGTCAAAATAGATCACAACAATCTCAAATATGTTTTGGAGCAAAAAGACCTCAATGAAAGGAAACAAAAATGGGTAAGAAAAATTCAGGCCTATGATTTGACATAGAGTTTGTTAAAGGGAAGAATAATGTTTTAGCAGATGCTTTGTCTAGAATACCTTCAACTTATGCCTTGTTAGAAATACCAGTTGAATGGAAATCACACATTTTAGTGGAACACTCCAAGAACAAGTTTGCATGTGAGTTAATGGATGGGAAGATTCAGAATGAGTGGTTTCAGATTTTGGATGACCTTATCTACTATAAGGGAAGGATCTATGTGGTACTGGAATCTAAATTCAAAGAAAATGTGTTAAGGACATTCAATGATTCACCACTATCAGGGCCCCAAGGGTTCCTCAAGACTTACATACAGATTAGAGAGAGGTTCACATGGAAGGGCCTCAAGGAGGATGTTATGCACTATGTTAGGGAATGCACAACTTGCCAGTAAAACAAGGTTGAGCATACCCATCCAGTAGGTTTGTTACAACCACTTCTCATTCCAGTATATAAATGGAAAAGCATATCTATGGATTTCATCACAGATTTTCTTAAAGTGCAGGGCAAGGATGACATTTTTGTAGTTGTGTATCACTTGATCAAGCTTGAAAATTTCTTCGCCATATCCATGGAGTATAACACATCTAAGATAACATAATTGTTCTTGAAATAAGTTTTCAGATTGCATGGCTTACCCAAAAATATTGTGAGTGATAAGGATAGTAGATTCATGAGCACTTTATGGCATTCTTGATGGTTTTTTATTCATGGCTTACCCATTCTGATATCATTAATTTAAATGTAGCTCTAACATGCTGAAATAAATATTAGGGAAACTAATTAACTCCATACATAGTAGCATATAAACCATTCACATACACAGAGTCATAACACATCAATTTAGCTCATAAAATAACACATAACACAGATAAACACTTATCTTTTCAGAAAAATTGTGCAACCAACTACTTGGGATGGATGTTCCACCCAACCATAGACTTATTGTTCTAGATCTCAACGACAAGTCATAAAATAATGCAGAACATAGATAAAAACTTATCTTTTCGGAACAGTTGTGCAACAAGTTGCTTGGGATGGATGTTCTACCCAACCATAGACTTGTTGTTATAGATCTCAATAGCAAGTCACCCTTGAGATAGGGCTATGAATCCACAAAATAGGTTGTCTCTCACAGTCCATTCACAACTCAAATATCCCACAACCCACTAGCATTCTCCTACAACTATCCTCATTTCCACCAACTCTCTTCCTCTTGACTTGCCCAACCTAAGGAATGTACTCATTCACTTCTCTCATTCCATCAAGTGTCCCATTCATTTATCACGGTCTCTCTAGTACACGCAATTGAGAATCTCTTCACTGGGAACTCAAGGTAACTCAATACTAGGAAAACTATTGATAACACAATAACAATCACTTTCTATTACAGTGCAACTCACACATGAGTTCACTCTTAAGCCCTGACAACCTGGTTCTTCTAGGATTTTGAAAAATTGCTTCTTTAGTCTTCAATAGCTCCAAAAACACTCCATAATTCTCCCTCCATGGTTGTTCCAATTCTAGAACTCCTCCTTTCCTTATTCTCCCATTGCTAATGCATAAACATGATTGTCTAAAACTACTTGTTCTACTCATACAAATTTCCTCTCTTTTCCCCAAGCAAGTTGACTCACACTCATCCCCAAACTGATTGTACTGAACCCCATGCTCCCAATAACTATGGGATGTGACTTCTCACACCCAACCTCTTATATGTATTCAATGATTGGGCTCTCATACACTCAAACAAAAAAATAGAAGGTTTGTCCCCAATGATAATAAAATTCAGGAAAGTGGTTTTGGATTAATACCCATAAATAGTTTCTCTCTCGGACCCCTCTTAGACACTCCCTTCTCTTGTGTAAAACTCATCCCCCATCCTTTTCCATGTCTCAATAACAACAGACATCACACTTTATTTATTAAAATTCAAAAATATAATTTGCATATTACATCGCTTGGTTGTAACCACATTCATATCTAAATTATGAATTAATTAAATTGGAGATTATAGTGGGGATGTTACAGAACATGAATTAGTGAATTGGAGAGGATTACGACCTCACTTTGATATGATGAAGACAACGAATGTTGAGTTGTTGCAGCGAAAAGTAATCTACCAACCAATATGAGAGAAATGTTGAGACATTAATGTTATGTTAAATAACACTACATCTAAAAGAATCTAAAATAAACTCATTAAAAATAATAATAAATAACACTACATCTAAAAGAATCTAAAATAAACTCATTAAAAAATAATAATAATAAAACAAATTCAAATAAAAAAAAAAAAAAAAAAAAAAAAAAAAAAAAAAAAAAAAAAATTACAATATATATATATATATATATATATATATATATATATAATTGATGAAATTAACTTCAAATGCTAAAGATCGAACATATACCTATTTATATGTGAACATGATATAACATTCACTTGAACTCTCGTGGTGCTCTCGTGTCATTGCTGCTGCCAATCTTCACCTTAACCAAGTGCATTTTATGGTTTGGCGAATTAGCTTTTGTTGTTTATATTATGAGAGTTTAACCCATAAAAATCCTTAGTAGTTTTGACCACACATCTACCTAACAATAAATCTCACTATGGTTAACGGTTCCGTGAATTAGAGTTTGTTGTCTATATTATCGAAGTTTAACCCTTAACGATCCCAATAGTTGTGATTGCACATCCACCTAAGAGTAAATCTCATGCTTATGCTTACAATAGAGGAGGTGCATTGCATTGACATGTAAAGTGCAAAATTTCATTGATTGTGCCCACTAAAAATATCCTCACAACTAATCATCTGCTAACATGTGGAATATCTATTATAATTTACATATGTATTTATTAGTGGATAGTAAGAATTAAGTGATACAAATAAAATATATATATATTATTTATCTAATTTAAAACAATGGTATTTACATGTCTCTATTGAAAAACCTTAACATGGTGGAGTATATAAAGTGAGTTTTTATTTTAATATTTATGAAATAATTTAAGTAAAGACCTGGATGAATAATTATATATATAATTATTATTTAAAATTTTATAAATAGTTTTAAGATAAAGATTTGGATAAATAATTAAATATAATTATTATTTAAAAATTATATATTCTAAATAAACGTAAAACTTGAAGTTAGTAAAAGTATAATTCTCAAATTATATATATATATATATATAAAATTGATTGATTACAAATAATAACTTTTGATATTAAATTACAAATTAAAAAAAAAATTATATATCAAACATATACCAATAAATAACAATTTAATTTAATGGTAAAATTAATTTTATTATGTTAATCATTTTGAATTTTAAATATGTATTTTAATAAAAGCAAGTGAAAAAAATGGTACAACTAAGCATTTTGAAATGATATTTAATTAATATTAAAATAAAATTAGATTTCACATTTCAAATGTGTTGTATTAATTTCAACATTAAATGCATTGTTTTTAGTGTAAATTGTGGATATACTATTAGATGCAACAATTTCAACATTAGATATATTGTTTTTAGTGTAGGTTGTGGACATACCATTTGCGATAGTTAAAATATTGAAATAGTGAAAGGAGTATTTCAATATGTGAATACAATTGGGGCAACCACCAAGGGGTTATATTCATATTAGATTCAACATTTCAACAATAGATGCATTGACTTCAACGTTAGATACCTTTATTTTAGTGTAGGTTGTGGACATATCATTTAAAATGATGGTTAAAATATTGAAATAGTAAAAGCAATATTTCAATATTTGAATAAAATTAGGGCTTGTGGTGTTATATTCATCTTAATTAATATTAGAAAATTTAAAGTTAGGGACAAAACTTCATGATATTTAATTAATATTAAAAATTTAAATTAGATTTTTAACATTTCTTATAAAGCTGTAATTGATTTCAACATTTGATGCATTTCTTTTAGTGTAGGATGTGCACATATCTTTTAAAAGGATGGTTAAAATATTGAAATAATAAAACCAATATTTCAATATGGGGCAGGGGTTATATTCACATTAGATTTCAATATTTCAATGTATTGCATTGATTTCAACCATAGATGAATTGATTCCAACATTAGATGCATTTCCTTTTTTAGTGTAGGTTAGGACATACCATTTAAAAACATGTTAAAATATTGAAACAATAAAAAAAAAATTCAATATGTGAATAAAACTAGGGACAACAATTATGGGGAAATATCTAGAGTTAAATATTTGAATGGTCTACGATTTCAACCTCCTTTTTCATATGATCAATATGAAAATATGGAAAAAGTAGCAAAGTGAGTATAAGAAAGAAAAGTAAAGAAATATTGAGATTGATCATAATGTAAACTATTTGTAATTAACTACATTCTTATTATTCACATTTTCATCATTCAACATTGTTACTTTGTATTTTATATTGAACTAATTCCCCATGTAACTCTTGAAGTATACTTTTGATTAATAATTTCTATGTTCTCAACAAACTCCATTGTCCCTCGAGTGTGGAATTTAAAATACTCATATTTACATAGGGAATATACATATACATAATGTCGATGATCTACAAATTTTGTGTGACCATCCATCATTAACTATTCCTGTTCTATATCTAACAGATCAATAGGGATATCCCAGGTGCAAACGCCTTTAACTCTTTCCTCAAATTCTTGTGACCGTAGTGCTAGTTTGCACCTCGAGATTTGATCCCCCCTCTAGACACCTTGATAGATATAGGGATTAAGATGGATTCAGCTAGGATAACTTAGAAGCCACAAGCAAGAAGCCATACTTGGCTTGAGCTAAGGTTAGACAGGAGGACAAAATTGTAGACAAAAAAAAGTGCTTTTGGGCATGGAGACGCGTATTATCTTGGAATGGGTGTGATGGTTGGAATAGTCACCCAACCAATGCAGAACTTGAGAGGATCTAATGCATGAGACATACAAATGAAGAATTTAAAGTATCGATGTAGTGATAGGTTAACGAAGTTCAACACTTCGAAAAAAATTGTGATCTTCCTAAGGGAAGGTTGTTTGGCAACACTTGTAGCAGTTTCTACAATAGGATGAAGGTAAAATACGAAAGTGGAGAAGGCACATGATGGAGCTTGTTTTTTATGGATGTTTTCGAGGATAGCAACGAATTCTAGTGGGGGAGGATGTAAATCTCAAGGCTATTAAGTTAAAATGAAGTTCATATTCCTCAATACTAACCTTGTATAGGAACCTTGCACAATTAATTAACAAAAGTGGGTTTCTAGGAACCACCAGAAATTTCTTATAGTAAATATTTGTGTTATTGGAATTTGATCCAGACCCATTTCCACCTCCACCTCCATATTCACCCCAAAATCCTCCATTACCAAAACCCGTTTCAATTTTAGATCCAACAATAGCCCCATTGCACATGAAATCCATTCCAATGCCTTCAAATATCATGGAACTCATCAAATCTGTATTCCTCCTTTCAAAGATAAAAGGTCCATCACCTCCATGGGTTCCAATTGCTACTATGTTTTTTTCTCAAGATTTCTCATGTGGGTCTCCAACGCTTTGAAACCCAATTGATATTTGAGTATCAAAATCCTCAAATTCCTCTTCCAAAGCCTCATCCAATAAGAAATTACTCACAAAATTCTCTATAGAGAGCTTTCTACAAATGTATAAAGTACCAAAACCCCACCTTAACCCCAACTTCCTTAAACTTCCATTTGATAAGGAGTTATGTAAATAAGCTTCATAAATCATCCTTTCAAATCTAGGTTGTATATCACGATGAAAGAACTGACCATCTCCATTTCCAACAACATGTAATTGGTCCAACTAAGCAGAACTATACAAATGCAATTTTGACTTTGGTTGAAGCCCAATGAGGGAATTCATCCCATTTGTAGAAATGTGGAGTAACATCATAAAATTAACTCCCAAGAGAGATACTATAATTAGAATTTTTATAAGAGTTAAGTATAGTCATGTTCATGGAATTAGAAGCACAAAATGTGCCTATATAGGGGTTACACGAGACAAGATACGAGTCCAATATATCAAGCAAGGTTGAAAGTATCTAAACCATGGTCATTCTTGCCTCACATTCGAGCTGGGTGCGGTTCCAACCACCACTTGAGATAATGCAGAAACCATGGTGGACATTTTAGCATATTGAGGTAATCCACTGGCATTGAAAAACAATTTTTTCATAAAGCAACTTCTTTGTATTCTTAACTTATGATCCCCACATTGTGCATTGATCGACCTCCCAATTTGATCAACAGCCCGCTTCAATTATTGTAGAAGTTCAAGTTGCAGTGGCACTTTAGGAATTTTATCTTATGGGTATCCAACCAATGAAGATGAATGAGAGGATCAACATGGGAGGTACAACAAAAATTGAAATGGGAACATAGGGAATGAAACAAAATTTTAAATGGGCATGAAGGGAACTATGTACCTGCAAGTTGCATGTACAAATGTCCATATCAACTTCATCTCTCGAACGAGGGTGGAAACACAAGTTGTATTGATGTCGTTTGGAGGAATGGAGTCGTAGAAATATGGATGACCAAAATCAGTGGAGGATATAAAAAAAGGGCCAACATAAAAGGTGCAAATTGTTGGCCCTTTAGCCTATTTCATTTCTTTATGGAAAAGTTAGTACAAATTTGAGCGAACACCATGTTGGAAAATAAAGAATGGAGCATGGTCTGGCAACAGCCCCTGACTCAATGCGAGGTTTATGCCGTATGCGGGCCTTATGGATCGTGCAACAATAACAATGTTCAGCCCTTCACCTACGTGTTGTGCTTTGTTCCAAGAGATAGTTGAGAATGGGAATCTCACTAGTAGTCAAGCGTATTTTTTCAAAGTACATTGTTACAATGTAGTCATGAAGCAAACCACACCAGTAACAACAGGTTTGTAGAATTAAGTGGCACAATTATGCCTCCTTAATGGGTTTAATGCAGAGGGTGAAAGTAGTGCATGTCAGTGCTAGAAGTCAACTCAAGACTACAATTGAAAGCCAGTTTCAGTACACCTTGTTTCCAAAATATTCAATAGCGGTTTTAAGATGACTTCTAGCGCTAACATTCAAGCCATTTTAGGGGAGCTACAGTTCTGAAATGATGATTTCTAGGTAGAACAAAAAGAGCTTCAATTGTATCTAGTTGTAGATGGTGAAATTATAACTAGGCACAAGTTGAATGCAATATATTTTCACCCGGTGACTCCACATAAGACACTATAGGTCCAAAGAAAAAGGGGACTAGAACCCATCTAGAACCTCCAGATGTGCCTGTTGTTTCAAACCCTGAGAAAATCCTAAAACAGTCTAAAATCCTTCACAAATCAATGTTTGATAAGTTGTTAATTTTACCTCCTTATGAAGAATCCACCTCAGGGAAAGAAGAATTTGTTGAACTAGAATCATTTTGCACACCCTATCCTAAGAGTAAATATAAATATAAGGAAAGATTTGAATTCCTTGAAGGTATAGAGTACCCTCCCTTATAAAATATCTTAATCCTTGAAGAAATTTAGGAAGAGAAACCCAATCTTAGCCTCCAAGTTAATATCATTGCTATTGAAAAACTTGCTGAAGAAATTTTCCATTTTTCTCCAAAGATTTCATTGGTGAATATCCCCAATCCCTTATCACCACAATCACCAAATAAAACAACCTTTAGGTCAACCATGGTGGTGAAGCAACAACAACCAAATATAATGGATGCTATTAGGTTGCAAGATATGCACCTTTGCCTTTACAAATAATCGTGGAATCACCAATAATATTGATATGAATGCAATTTAATAAATAATCCTAAAAATTAGCTAAACTTTAATTAATTATTAAATAACCCACTAATTATCAAGTATTAATTAATTAATTTGACTATGATTAGTTTAAGTATGATTAACTTTTAATTAAGGGTTAATGAATTATTAATTATTAAATAATGAATTGACAGTTAAGCATTAAACAAAGGGGAAAATAAAATATAAGATTAAAAAGCCACCATCCCATAGGGGATACCGTAAACCAATGCAAAAGGCAAGTTCACTTAAATAAGGGATAAGGCAAATCAAGAATGGGATAAGGTAATAAAGAGTTAGGTGGGAGGAAATGTGCGGAAGGTGGAAGGAGGAATAAGGGAAGTGAAGGAGGATTATGGAAGGGGATTCATTTTTTACGAAGGATTCTAGGAGAGGGGAGAAGGGAAATATAGATAAAGAATTCACAAAGTGCACCGGTGGGCTGCAGAGGTTTTGGTCTCGGAGGGCTGGGACATCCATTGGGATGTCCTAGGGCTAGGCGTACTAGTCGGTAGGGTGGCTGGTTTTGGGGTGTCCTAAGGAGCAGCATCAGGTTCAAGCGAAGGGAGCAAGTTGCAGCGGATAGCATCAGAGTGAGGTATGTAAATTCAAATTCATGGATTGTTCACTTAAATTTAGTACTTATTGCCAAATTTTACTTACGTAAGTGTATTGAGATAGTTTTGAAAATTATGAAAATTATACTTCTTCAAAAGCTTATAGAAATTACAGAAATTTGGTAGAAATTTAAATGTTAACACAAATCTGGTCATTACATAATCTCCATCCTCTCCCAGGAAATGATTACATGAAGTAACTTCCAAGGTTTGACAATGAAGGGGAAACAACTGCATAGGAACATTTGACAACTTTTTATTCTTTTGCTAACAATTTTCAAGTGGATTATGTGTATGTATGGATGAGGCTTTTTGTCCAAAGTTTAGATGGATAAGTGAGAAAGTGGTTCAAGAACTCAAGATCTAACTCCATCACTACTATCACGGACCTTGATGCTGCCTTCTTGAGAAAGTGGGGAGACAAGAAAGATGATTTGCATTATATGACAAAATTCAACAATCTCGGAGAAACAATGGTGAATCTGTTTCTGAATTCTCTCAGAGATTTAATCAGATGTACCAGAAGATAATAGATGATAATAGGCCAGCTGAAAGGTTAGAAAAGGTCACTTATCCTAATGCCTTTGATGCGGATTTTTGTTTTCTACTAAGGGAAATAAGATTAGCCACTTTGGCTGATATGTAAGTTTCAACTTTAGAAGTTGAATCCAACATTCTAGCATTAGAACAACTCAAGAAGAGGTTAGATAAGGGAAAGTTAAAGGAAGAATATAATTTCTCTTCATCAAATACCAAAAATCACAAGATTTCCTTGGAGGAGATGGCAATAAAGATGGAGGAAATTTCATCTGAGTTGTCTAAAATCAGATTGGAAAAACAAAAATGAAATACACCTCAGGAAGGAAATTGAAATACAAATCAATATAGAAGACCTTATAACTCTCATATCATGTAGAGGGATAAGAAGAATAATGATGATTAGAAAATCTAGACACCCCTGTAGAACAATTATATTGAGGAAAATCAAGAAGCTAAAGAGGTAGATGAATATTTGGATATTCATTTGTTCGAAGATGATATTTCTCTTAGTCACCTAGCACAAAATGAATATGAAGATTCATTAAATTCATAGGCTAGGGAAGGTCCATATAATATGCTTTTTAACACAGATCAACAGGGGTATAATCTTAGATCCAATCAAGCTCCTGCTAAGCCTCCTCCTCAGAAAGACAAATCTGATCCTTCTAAATATGCTCCTCAAAAAGATAAATATGTTTCCCCAACAATACACACAGGCAACAAAAATCATGAAAGGAAGCAAGTACAACCAACTATGAAAGTATCAGCCCCGGAAGCAGAACATTTCTCATCTCCTTTTAGTCTAGAACACGAGATAAGTAAGATCAAAATTTCTATTCCTTTGAATGAATTGGTTAAAACTAATTCTTATAGGAGCCATATTTTGTCATAGATCCTGTTATTGATGTGATTAATCTCCAATATGAAAAACCCATTATTGTCTTAGGTCCAATTGTAGAAGAGAGGGATGACTCCACTCCCCTTTTTTATGTCCCATTAAACGTTCATGACAAAATTCTCCATAAATTCCTAATAGATTTTGGAGCCTCCCATAATATTATGCCAAAGGTTGTCATGGAGGAATTGGGGTTAGAAATCACCAAAGCATACCATGATCTCTTTTCTTTTGATTCCAAAAAAGTCAAATTCTTGGGGGTTATCAAAGAACTTGTTGTTTCATTATCTCAAATCCCAACCAAGAGTTTGGTCATGGATATTGTTGTAGCTGATACCCCTCCTATGTTTGACATGTTTTTGTCCAGATCTTGGTGTAAGAAGCTTGGGGGATCTCTTCAAATGGATCTCTCTTATGCTACTATACCTGTTTTTGGAGGGGAGTTTAGAAGACTTTATCGTGAATCTCAATTGGCATATATTATTAGTGACAATGATCATTCTATAAATCATCCTATCTATGTAGTTGATGTGGACTTGGGATCCTCTATATTTCATATTGATAATGTTTTCCAACAGTCTTTTCCTTTGACTAAACCAGCTGTTGTTCCACAGTCTTCCAAAAATCAAAATATGTTGTGGAAATTATATTTTGATGGATCCTCATCTAGAGAAGGCACAGGGGCATGTGTAGTGTTGTTTTATCATGAACATGAAATCATTAACCTGTCTTACAAGTTATAATTCAATACAAAAAATAACATTGCAGAGTACGAGGCATTGATGTTAGGTCTCAGGGAAGCCAAATAAATGAAAATTCAACATTTGAAGGTGCATGGGGATTCTGATCTCATTGTACAAGAGGTTAGAAATGTATATCAGACAAAGAACATTCAGTTGAAAGACTACATAAATGAGGTATGGGACATTGTTGAGGCCTTATTTCTATCTTTTAACATTGTATATATTCCAAGAAATCAAAATGAGCAGGTTGATTCACTGGATGTGGGAGAAAGTACTTTTAAACCTCCTTTACCCCAAAAGATGAAATATGAATTAGAGGTTAGGTGCAAGCCTTCTATTCCAGACAATGTCAAGTATTGGAGAGTATTTGAGGAAGATTCTAAAATCAAAAGGTTCATTGAGGAAATAGATAATTTTTCTTCAATTCATGTTGGTCAAGATGAGGATTTGGATGAGGTTAACCATAGTTTGAATTTTCATAATATGATTGTTGGGAATAAGATATCTCAATTTCCTGCTAATCATATCCCAAAGGTTTGGGTACCTGTTGAAAGATTTTTTGATCATAATGATGTTCCTGTGAAGATCCCTGAACCAGAGAAAGACGCAGATGTAATTGATTGCAATCTTAGGACTACTGCAAATCCCAAGCATGTTAAATTAACAAAATTCCTGTCAGCAAAATACCGAGCTAAATATGAAGAACTATTGAAGGAGTTCATTGATATTTTTGCATGGAAATATGAATATCTTAGGACCTTTGATGAAACTATCATTCAACATAACATACCTTTGAAAGAGAATGTAAAACATTTTAAGCATAAATTAAGGAAGATTAATCCTCTTTTGTTACCCATTATGAAGAAGGCAGTCAAGAAACTTTTATATGCTAAGATCATTGTACCCTTGAGGTACTCTGACTGGATATAAAATTTGGTGCCAATGAGAAAGAAGGATGGTGAAATTAGACTTTGTGTCAATTTCAGAAATTTGAATAGGTGTTCCCAGAAAGAGAACTATCCATTGCCCAAAATGGAACATATATTGTAGAGGGTGGTAGGGTCTATTAGGTTGTCTATGATTGATGGTTTCTATGGATACAAACAAGTAGTTGTTCATCTAGATGATATGGAGAAGACTACTTTCACAACAGCTTTGGGTACTTTTATGTATGCCCGGATGCCTTTTGGTTTGATGAATGTTGGGGCCACTTTTCAACGAGACATGGATATTTCCTTCGTGGGAGAGAAGGTTAAGTTTGTTGTCATCTATTTGGATGACATTACCATATTCTATAACTCTGATGAGGAGCATATACACCATTTGTGATAGGTATTTCTGAAGTGCAAAAGGTATGGTCTCTCTCTAAATCCAAAAAAGTCTCATTTTGCTTTAGAACAAGGGAAATTGCTAGGTCATATTGTTTGTGCTGATGGAGTTAAAATTGATCCCGCTAGAGTGATAGCCATTCAAAAGATTTCTATCCCTAAAACTAAGAAAGAAATTTATTCTTTCCTTGGGAAGATAAACTTTCTTAGAAGGTTTATTCCCAACTTTGTTGAATTGGTCAAACACATAAATGGCATGCTGAAGAAAGGTACTGAGATCAAATGGAGAACATAAGCTAAAGATTCTTTCCAATCTATTATGCAGGATATTTCAGATGCACCTATTTAAATTAACCCAGATTTTGAAAAAGAGTTCCTAATTTTTTTCTTTTTCATCTCAAGATACTTTAGCATCTCCTCTTTTACATAGAAATTATGAGGGTTTTGAACAACCCATTTCCTTTTTCAGCAGGGCACTTTGGGATGCTAAGTTAAAATACAATATCATGGAGAAACACTCTTTTTCTTTGGTCAAAGAACTAAAACCTTTTAGGGTTTATGTGATACATTCCAAAATCATTGCATATGTACCATCTAGCTCTATCAAATATATCTTTACTCAGCCGGTCAATGATGGAAAGAGAAGTAAATGGATAGCTAAGTTGCTTGAATATGACATGGAAATCAAGCCTACCAAGCTAATCAAAGGGCAGGGGTTAGATAAGATGTTAGCTGATTCTAATTGTAGAGCTGTAGGAGTTGATTACATTTGTATCAATTCAGTAAATTAACATCCTCAAAACAACATTTCTCAAGTCAATGAAAATATTGCTGAATCAGAATGGTATAGAGATATCCTTTATTTTCTGCAGAATTTCCAAGCTCCTCCAGGAATGGATAAGTCTAAAGTAAGATCCCTGAAACTCAAAGTTGTAAAGTATTGTGTGAATAATCAAATTTTTTTTTGGAGGGACCCTTTTGGATTTTTACTGAGATTCCTTGATGAATAAGAAGCACAGAAAGTCATGACAGAGTTTCATGAAGGAGTGTGTGGGGGACATCACTTCTAAAAGTCCACAACATATAAGATACTTAGGGCTGAGTATTATTGGCCTAGTCTATTTTCTGATGTCTGTGCAAAGGTTAGAGCATGTGAAAAATGCCAAAGGTTTGCTGTTAAATAAAATCTTAAGTCCTTACCTCTCAAGCCTGTAAAAGTGTCTACACCTTTCCAACAATGGGTGTTGGATTTCATAGGTGAAATTCATCCTCCATCTAGTGGCCAACATAGATGGATTCATACAACTACATATTACTTCACGAAGTGGATTGAAGCTATACCTACAAGGAGGGAAACTGATAAGGTAATCATAAGTTTCCTTGAAGAGAATATTTATCTAGGTTTGATTGTCCAGAAGTGATCATCACAGATAACGCTGCAACTTTTAAGTCCACTAAGATGGTAATATTTTGTGAAGACTATGGCATCAATCTTAGGAATTCTATTGCTTATTACCCACAGGGTAATGGCCTGGAAGAATAGTCCAATAAAAGTATGGTCAAAATCATTAAGAAACTTCTAGAAGACAATAAGAGGGCTTGGGATTCAAAGTTGAAATATGCTTTGTGGGCTGACCATGTTAGCACAAAAAGAGAAATTGGAACTTCATTGTTTCAGTTAGTATATGGAATGGAAGCAATATTTCCAGCACAGCTTGCTTTGCCAGTTGTAAAGTTTTCGTAGGAGATTGAAGTTGAACCTAATGATGATATAAAAAGGATTTGTTAGATTGTAGAATTGCAGCAAGCGAGAGAGAAGCTTTTGGAGAAGGCACATCGACATCAACAAAAGGTTAAAGAGACTTTTGACAGAAAATAAAAAACAAAGCAGTTTCTACCCAAGGATTTGGTTTTGAAATGGGATGCCTATAGAGAATACCATCATGGGAATTTTTCTAGCCTGTGGTCAAGTCCATTCAGGGTGGATAAGGTCTTGGACAGCAACACTTTCTTATTGCATAATTTGGAAGGTGAAGAGGTTTTTCGTGGTCCAGTAAATGGGCGTTTTCTGANCGTTGGTGGCTCAAACCTCATTGTACATATTGGTGTGGTGTGGTATTTAGACAATAAGGACTCCATAACCCAATGGAGCAATACTGCAACTTATCCTTTTTCAGTTTCCAGTATTAGTTTAATCTTTCAGTTTGATGTGTTATGAATAATGTTTTGCCAAACTTTATGAGTTGAAACAATTACAGTCCGTAGAATAAACATGGAAGAGATCTAAAATGAATAGAAGGAACAGGTCTACTCAAAATTCTTGGAGTTCCACAGGGAGAACTCCATCCCCCATGGAGCCATTGTTATCACCTATTATGTTCTTCAAAGTTTCACCTCTCATCTCTTATTTTCTCCATTTAAAATTTTTCTTGTATAAGCTATAAACTCTCATCATTAGGTTGTTAAGGGTTCAAAATCATTATCACGGGGGTCAAAATAGTGTTATATTGAGAAAAATGATGAATACTTTGTCTTGTAAAAGGGGAAAGGAAGAATTTTGCACATGTTTGTAGGACTATCCTATGACATCATTTAAAGTTTTAAATCTTTCTATCAAAATCATATGTCATGCTATCACTTATGTCTCATGATTACCAAAGTTAGATAACAAATCTCAAGTCATTTCCATCCAAAATATGCCAAAGGACAATCTATGCGGGGTGCTACAAGAACTTCCACTTGTCCTTATGTTTCATCATCACACGTATTTTTGGAGGAGTTTCAAGACATGGATCATCCTACTGGAAGAATGAAAGACTCAAGGTGGTTATCAAGTACCCAACCCATATCACAACATGAAAATATGGCGATACTTTCACCTTGTTCGTACATGTTACAAAGAATGTCACGTGGATGGGGTTTTTCAAAAAATAGTTCTTTTTAACCTGGCGTGTTATTTGTTTATATAAGGTTCAAATTGCAACCGGTTCATCTAAATTTACTCCTTATAGCCATCAAATCCCTTATCTATCTCCACATATAATACATATCCCACTCTTACAGCAAGGAATCTAGTCTTCTGGTCGTGGCAACATAAAGGGTAAAAGTGGACACATGAATAGAAATTAGCCTGAAGAACCTGAGGTCATGGAGGCATACGAAGACAACAAAAATATATTTGACTAGGTTGGTTGGTATATGTTTTTCACCAAATTAGATGGTTATCACTATTGTGTAGATTGGGCATTTGCTGAAGGATTTGATGGACAAAGGGTTCAGATTGCTAATTTGATTATGCATATCACAAAAGAATCAATAACATCAGCCTGCAATCTCCCTACTGATGGTGAGAAGTGGCTTACGAACAAATTAATCACAGGTGGGGATATCAATAAATTCCTGAAACTAGAACACAGAGATCCAAATTGGGCCAAGGGTATTCCTAGGGACTAGATAGTTGATGAATGGATAGAGGCTCTGCTGATGCTCAAATGATTTATCACATGTGAAGGATGTTATTCCATTGTTTTCTTGTTTCATCTACGATTTATCTTTCATTTGTTAGGGATTAAAATGATGATCCTGCCATATTATTTCTTGAGGGACTTGAATAAAATGTCCATGAAGATTCAAGCAAATCCAAAGACTCCCCCACATGGTATCTTTCATCAATGGTTATTCAAGGTACTTGTTAAAGAAGAGATGGAGAAATGACAGAGGACATGAGATCAATTCTTGATCTGTTCAGGGTTTAAAATTAAAGTTCATCCTCTTTCCCAAAAGTCGATTGTTAAAGTTGTCAAACCAACGCTAGGAGAATCATCAAGCACAAGTCCACCTGTTGTTTCAAAGAAGAATAAAAGGAAGATTGGTCTAAATAATTAAGGTGAATGAGTTGAGAACACTCCAACCAGTTTGCAAATAGATGAAGGATCTTCTCATGCGCTGGGTGGAGGTAGGCATCCTTTCCTTCATGCAAAAAAAAATTATATCAGAAAGAGTAGAAGGTTAGCAGAACCTATGATCTTAAATGAAATTGAAAAACTGGAAACAACAAAGGTTCCTGCAAACCCAGTACAAGATGAAGAACCCATTCCTAAGACAATTCCTCCTAGTTCTAGTTCTTTTGATGATGATGTGGATATATATAAAATTTTGGTAAGGAAAAGTAGTACTAGGCCAAAAAACAAATTCAGATTGAAATCCAAAGCCATGTACAACCCTACATTTAAAGATAAGGCCATAGTAATTGATGAAGAGCCTACAAACCCTAATGCAAAGCCATCAAAAAGAAATAAGGTTTCTAAAATCATAGCTGAGAGGAAGAAACTAAAGAAAGAGCATCTTACAACAAACAAAAAGGCTCCTACAGGAAAAGACATAGTTTCTGCAAGAAAACAAAGAAAACAAAGTAAACAAAGCATGAAGGGCCCAAAACATTTGATCAGATTTGAAGATGGTAAGCCAATGAGAATGCTAACTCATTCTGAAATGAAGCAAACAAGAGGTAACAATTTGCATCTATTAGTTGAGGCAACTAGATCCATTTTTCTGGGAGAAGTGTCAATTTGAGAGTCTAAGTATTTTATGCAAAAGATTAATTTTGACTTATGATGATGGATGCTTTCTAAAATCCTTTTTGTTTTCATGAGCTTGAGGTTGTATCTTCCTTTGAGTAATGATTGATTGTAATATGGGAAAGAAAAGGCATGAAGGATATTAAGATCCGGTTCTAAAAGAGTGCTACAAGAAGTTCACGTAGCACTCTTCACATGAAAAATAATGGCTCTATAGGAACATCTGTAGTAGCCGATTTCACAGAAAAAAGGCACAAAATTGCATTTTTGTGATGGGAATAACAAATGATGAGGGTAGTATTTTGTGGAATCTGAAGAGAGGATATAAGATCCCTTTGAAATTCAAGTTACAACCTCTTTTTGGTGGATGACAATATATATCAGTCAACTATTATTGTCAAGTGTTGCAAACAGGTGAATGACAGAAGATTAGGTGGATCTCATGAAGGATGCAGTGTACCAGCTAGGTGTAATCAAGTCAACAAAAGATCTATATTTATATGAAGCTGTTACCTAGATTATAGGATGTAAGTTGTAATTGCTTTCTATTTCTATGTATCACTAGATATAGGTAAAATTCTCCCTCAGGGTCTGTAGGAGTTAGTTTGAGATATTCCTAGATATCAAATTGGTCATAAATGTTTGGAATTGATGTTAAAACTCTATATATTTGATGAAGTATAAGAAGAATGGGTTGATCCCTGTTTTTGGCTTGATATTGCATATCTAAAGATTGTTTTGATCTATCTTGCCTATGTAAAGACTGTTGATACTGAGAGGGGGGTGAATCAGTATCAAGTACAATTTACAAACCTTTTCAAATTACACTTAAATCATTCAATTATATCCAATGAGCAATGAACATTAGTATAAGAGTTACACCAATACACCACATTACACCATGCACAATATATGAGAAATAATCAATAGTTATTATTCAAGGGAAGTAATGACTTCTAAAGGTAGCTACAGCTTCCAAATGTAAAGGGAGGGATAAACCTCCAAGAGGAAGATACAATCATCCAATATCAAGAGAGAGTTGAACTCTCCATCCTTGCCCCTTCCTTCCACCCAAGAATATATGAGAGATAATAAAACTTTACATTAAATCATGACCATCAACCAACCATCACCTAGAACATGATAATGTTTCCCGAGACTTCTTCAATTTCTGCAATTCTTCAATTCTTGGAATACTATGATCCTATAGATAATATTAATCAATGTATTCTCTGAAAATTCTCCAAGTTTCACTCGAATCCTCCCCAAAAAGAAGTTATATAAAGAATGGCAGACTTTATTCAATTCTGGTTTATTCAGGAGAGAGAACTTTTACATAATGCCCCGTGCTCCATATTTAACATAACATTATGAAACTCGTACAAAAGAAACTAAAGTCCGTACTATTTCCAATGAAATTAGTCCCACTTCATTTGGATTCTCTATGAAGAAGTTATGACTGTTTTACTCGGAACACCTGTTTATTGACTAGCTTCAGGACTGGTCAAAAACCCTATCTTCCACAGAGTGTATCTCCATAATTATAGCGAATAAATAGATGAAAATTTTACCACAGGTACCTTTATATGTCTTCTCAATACCATATAAATTTCACCATCTTAATCGTTCTAGAAAAAAAGTTATAGTGAAAATGGTAAGATGACTTGTAAATAACATACCTTAGAACACATCACCAAAATACTTCATCCTCCTTTTAAATCCGGCCTTCTTTACTTCTGATTTCCTCTGAAATTAGACTTGTGTATAAAATGAATATATAATGAAATTTATTTATACCATTTATATCACTTCCTTTTAAC
>SNQJ01S0016727.1:19203-34772 GCA_010110895.2 Picea sitchensis
GATCCATCTTCATCTATGCATTCTCATCAAGGACAATACATATTATATTACATCAATCATCAATCAATCAATCCTTTGACATCAATCAATCACTTGACATCAATCAATCAAACCATTGTCATCAATGACAACATGATCCAACAGATGTTACGTCCATTCATGCAAAAATGGACCTTATCCAAGAACAACTCAGTAGCCAAATTGTTGAAGTCTATTTTACTCTACACCAATTCATGAACAAATTCCAGGGTCCTTCCTCCTATGACCCACCTCTCTATACTAAAGGTGTTGACTCCGACCAACCTTTACATTCTCATTCCAAATCCCTACCTCATGACCCCCTTCTTCCCAGAGTCGAGGTAAAACAATTTGATGGTTCAAATCCAAAAGACTCACTTACTTAGATGGAACACTATTTATCCTTGCATGGTATCATTGATGATTTAACCAAGCTTCATTATGGAATTTGCTCTTTGGATCAAGAATGAGGGAAATGGTGGAAATGGTGTCTAAATGCACACCAAGGGTATGTTGCTTGGTCACAGTTTGTTGGAGATTTGTATGAACACTTTGGCATGGACACCCCCCATTTAAGACATTTGACTGAGTTGAAACAGTCTGGAACAGTGGAATATTTTATTGTTTCCTTTGAGCACTTTTCTTTCCGCATGGAGGGTATGACAGATGCTTTCTTCCAGGAATGCTTATCAGTGGCCTCAAGGATGAAATTTGAGCCTAGGTCATCATGGATCGCCCCCAAAATTGGTTGGAAGCAACTAAATGTGTCAAGGTGTCACACCAAGTCATCTTGGCCTAGAGAAAAAAAAACCCACTTTTTTTCCTCGCCGAAAACCCACCACCCCTACTCCTTAGGCCCCTCCTCTTAAGGTCCAAAAATTAACAAGGGAAGAAATGGTTGAACACCAACTCAAGGGTATTTTCTATAATTGTGATGATAAATAATTTCTTGGGCACAATTGTAAAGAACATAAACTTTTTATGTCCATTTCAGATGATTTTTCAGATGAAGAGGTTGAGGTTTCACCTGAAGAAGAGCTACCCAAAAAAGATGATCATGCGCTACCCTCTGATCATCCTAAAGATGAACCATTGATTTCACTAAATGCTCTCACTAGTTTTTCTACTCCCCAAACCCTCAAATTGATTGGTTACATTATGCACATGAAATTAATCATCCTAGTTAACAATGGTAGCACTCATCATTTCATTCATCATCACCTTGCTAAAGAAGCCAATTTCTATATATGTGTTGTCAACAATTTTCAAATCATGATTACCAATGGTGGTTCCATGAAATGTGGGGGGCATTGTGAAAATGTGTGACTACAAATTGGTCAGTATAACCTGAAATCTCACATGTATGCTATTGACATGGATGGTTGTGACATTTTTCTTGGTGTTTAATGGTTACACACTCTTGGCCCCATCACCATGGATTTTAAGAAATTAACTATGCAATTCCACCAGGAAGGAAAAAATTATAAATTCCAAGGCATTACAGCAAGGTCTCTGAATATCATCAATTCCTGTCACATGGAAAAGTTACTCAAAAAAGTTCATTCTGGAATCATTTCCAAACTCCATTCCATTCAAGAAGTTGAGACACCCCTGGTACACCTTGACCTTCAAGCGATCCTTTCCATCCATCCCACTATTTTCCAAACTCCCTAGGACCTTCCCCCATCCCATGGAGACCATGACCATTCCATTCCTTTAATCCTGGGTAGTCTTCCTCCCAATGTTCACCCTTATCATCATCCCTTTTCTCAAAAAAAATAAATTGAGAAAATCGTCCAAGAATTGTTAGAAGCAGGTGTTATCTGTCCCAATACCATCCCCTATTCTTCCCCTGTTGTCATGGTCCTCAAGAAGGAAGGCACTTGGTGCATGTGTCTTGATTTTCGTTCCCTTAACAAACTTACCATCAAGGACAAATTTCCCATTCTTGTCATAGATGATCATTTGGATGAACTCGGTGGGGCTTAATACTTTACCAAAATTGACCTACGTTTGGGCTACCACTAGATACATATGAAAGAGGAAGACATTCCCAATACTACATTTCGCACTCATGAGGGCCACTATGAGTTCTTGGTCATGCCCTCCAGTCTCTATAATGCCCCCTCCACTTTTCAAAGCCTCGTGAATCATGTATTTCATCCTTTCCTCTTTCAATTTGTGTTATTTTTATTTGATGATATTCTCATCTATAGTAAAACCTGGCCAACCCATCTCACCCATGTATATCAATTTTTCCATCTCCTCTCCAAGCACCAACATTTCCTCAAACAATCTAAATGTGCTTTTGGTGCCTCTGAAGTTGAGTACCTGGGTCATATTGTTGGCAAGGATGATGTAAGGGTGGATCCTAAGAAAATTGAAGCTATGCAGAATTGGCCTCACCCTAAAAATCTTAAAATCCTGCGTTGTTTTTGGATTTAATAGGATATTATCGCAAGTTTGTTCAGAATTATGGAAAAATTGTGGCTCCTCTCATAGGGATCCTTAAACATAATGATTTCAGTTGGAATCTAGCAGCTGACTGATCCTTTCAAGTCTTGAAAGAAGCTATGTGTAGTACTTATGTACTGGCCCTACTTGAATTGACCAAGACCTTTGTTCTGGAATGTGATGCATCCGAGAGACGAATCATGGCATTCGTCATGCAATATGGATGACCTTTGGCTTTCAACAACAAAAAGTTGTCAGAATGACATCTAGTCCAATTGATTTATGAAAAGGAAATGTTTTATATTTTGCATGGAGTGGATCTCTGACACCCTTATATATTGGGACAACACTTCCAAATTAAAAAGAATCATCAAATCCTCAAGTACTTCCTAGAACAATGAATTTCATCCTCGGAGCAACAAAAATGGGTGACCAAGTTGTTTGGATATGATTATGAGATTGTTTACAAGAAGGAAAATAAAATGTGGTGGTTGATGCTCTTTCCTAGAAATATGAAGACCAGGGGTCCCTCTTTTCCCTCTCATTCATTGTAGTAAATTGGATTTAGGTTATTTGACATGAATGGTTTCAAGACCCCAAAATTTCCAGCCTAATCCAAAAAGTTCAACATGATCCACAAGTTACTCTAGGGTACTCTTGGCACAATGAAGAGTTTCACTATAAAGGTTGCTTGTATTTAAGCAAGCAATCATCCCTTAAACCCAAGGTGCTCTCTGAGTTTTATGCTTCACCTATAAAATTCCATTCAAGTTTTACCAAAAATTATGAAAGAGTGAAACGAGCTTTCTTTCGGGATGGTATGAAACATGACATCAAAACCTTTGTGTCCGAATGTGATACATGTCAATGCAATAAGGGCTATTATGTCAAACTTCCTGGTACACTCTAACCCCTTCTGCTTCCACCTGCTATTTGGATGAATATTTCCATGGATTTCATTGTTGGCTTACCCAAATCAGGAAATAAGCCAGCCATCATGGTGGTAGTGAATTGTCTTTCCAAATATTCTCAATTCTTTGTTCTTCAACATCCGTTCATAGAATCCATAGTGGCTCAAATTTTTATGGATAATATCTTTAAACTCCATGGAATGCCTCATTCTATTGTTTATAATCGTGATCCCAATTTTACTAACAATTTCTAGCAAGAACTATTCACACTCCATGGAAGTCAATTGCATCTCATCACAACATATCATCCCCATATTGATGGCCAAAAGGAAGCGATCAACAAGTGTTTGGAAACATATTAGAGGTGTTTTGTGTCTAACAGAAAACATCAGTGGGTTCAATGTTTATCCCTCATTGAATGGTGGTACAACACCTCTTATCATACTTCCACTCGCATGACTCATTTTGAAGTAGTCTACGGACATAATCCACCATCATTTCTCCCATACATGTTGGGTGTTTCCAAATTTTAGGAATTTGACGACAATCTTACCGTCTGCATGAACATTCTCCATACTCAAAAATAATTTGGTAATGACTCAAAATCACATGAATCCGTAGGTAGATTGAGGTCATTTTGAATGTCAATTTGATGAAGGGGATCAGGTGTTTCTTCGCCTCTAAGAATACAAGCATACTTCACTCCAAGATACATCCTAATTTTCATGTCTCATGCCTGAAGAAATTGATTGGCACCAAATGCCACACCCAGACCAACCTACAAGAGTTGGATGAAGAAGGTTCCATTTGGTTGTATCCACAAGTCATATTGGACCAAAGAGAGCGTCGTCTCCATCATCACACCATCAAGGAAGTTTTGGTTCAATGGAATTATACTCCACCAAAAGATGCCATCTGGGAACCGACTACCATTCTACAATAGTTTCCTCATCTTAAGCCTTGAGAGCAAGTCTCTTTTTTAAGGGGGGAGGGAATGTTAGGGACCTAACCCCTCACACAGATAGAATAATATATTTTCCATGTACTAAAGGTCGACATTAGTTAATAAGGCCTGAGTATATTTTCCATGTAATAAAGGTCAACATTAGTTAGTAAGGCCTATTTAATAAATGTGAACAAGTCAATGTAAGAAGACCTAATAAAATATTCCACTTATAGAAATATCTTCCTCTAGAATGTTCTTTAGAAGATATAATTAGTATAAATAAGAGTAGGAGGCATGAGAAATTTTGTCTTGAGAGTTTTTGTAATAGAGCTTTGGTCTGTTGTAGGTTTCCCCCTCAAATAGGCCATTGAACATTTCTTTCTTTGAATAAAGGTATTATTTTTGGTATTGTTCCTCTCATATTTTGTTGTTCCATTGATATTTGTTGAATATTCTTGTTTCTACATATTAAATTACATCTGATACCTTACATTATATTGCAGAATTGAGCCATTGCTCAAGTTAAAGTAAAGCGGAGGTACTTTAGTCCTGAGGAGGCTACTTAGGAGATGGAGGAAGCCATGAGAAAGGAATACCCATCTTTGTTTTGGAGATGATATGCTCAAATTGGAACACCGAGGACAATGTTCAACTCAAGGGGGAGAGTATGTAATACCCCTCAGTTTATAGATTAAAAAATTAATTTATTTCTAGTTTATGTCAAATATATATTGTGGAAATTATTGGAAAAGACGTATGTGGAACTATGTCATCATAAATATTAATGAGGAATATTTTGGTAACTTTTATTTTTACTTTATTTAATTAACAAGAAACAAATTGATTAGAGAATCCAGATACAAAGAGTAAATCATTATTCCATGGGTGAGTGAAAAGGATAAAACCCACCAGGGTGAATTATTGTCCATGGGACAAGTGGAACCCTACTCCCAAATGAGTGGAATGTGAGGGAACAAGCTAGCACAAAAATAGGCCAAGAATATTCCCTAGGGTTAGGGATGAGGCCATCTTGAAAATACCTAGGAAAAGCTATGAAATACAAGTATGTTATGAGGCAGGACATTGTTGAGTACTTGTGAATAAATGAGTTGTTGGTTCTGTGAAGAATAAAACTCAAAGAAATATGGAAAAGGTTATACGGTTTTCAGTCCCTATGGAATAATTTTTTAGGCTTGGGGTGACAAGGACAAGTAGATTTAGTTGTCCATGTCTATGGTTGGGAGGAACTGGTTCTCTATTCAATTTATTTCCATTTATTGAAGTAGGCTCAAATATGTTCTCTAAACTTATATGTCTTTATGTTGTTAATGATTTGCCATCATTGCAGTAGAGAATGATTGAAAAATCTATAGTGTTTGTTATAGTAGAGAGTGTTTACAAAAGTTATAGTGTTGATTAAAAATAAATATATATGTGCTATATTTATTACTTAAATATTGGTAGCAAGAAAATAATGGTCGTTCCCATAGGATGTTATTTTCAGTTTTCTAGTTGTTTATCAAAGCATCAAGAATTACATGGTGAAACCTGTATAATGTTGTCTTCAGTAGAAAATGTGTATTTTATATATTACAACTAGAAATAAAGAACCAAATCTATTTTATTTTCGATAAGATTAATTGTTCTGCAAAAGACAAATGTGTTGGGTTGACAACAGAAAAAACCATGTTTGCACAATAGACAATGTCTATTATTGCTAGTAAAAAGAATGAAATATTTAGTTCCAAACTAAATTGGAACCAACATGATGTTTGTAGAATTCATAATCATAAACCATTTTAATACAAAATATGTTGCAGAGATAAATAATATAAAAGAGTAAAAGAAAGACTCGGGGTTTAACACAATATAATGAAGTATTCTAACTCGAGTATTACTTCAAGAAGTAGCATGATAATTTTTAAAGAGAAATCCTATGACACCATTGACTGTGACATTTTGGATTAAGATATTACCAAGAAGTAATGGTAAACCATTGACATGAAAAACGAAATCGTTTAACTGTCTGTGAAAATGAAAAAGGGTAATTGATAAAAAAAAAAAAGTGAATTAAAAGAGATATATGTATGAGATGGCCGCTCCATTAAATCACATATTAGACGCTAGAGTTAATCCAATTCATAGTCTTAACAAACCGACATTAAAATAATTATATCCTGGCTATTTTATCAGAGATTTAAATGATGAGCTAGTAATTTGTTTTTGTAAGGAATAATACATAGTTACCCAACCTCTATAAAGAAACTCTAAACTCAACGATATTACCCAACTAATGCTCGCAACACTGTTTACTCAAGATGTTTCTTAACTTGACGCTACCACAAAACAAATATCTTGACATTGTTTAATGAGAAATACCAAATCTTAAGCAAAATACATAAAGGAAATTAAAAAAAAAGGATAGAAAGAGTCGTTACATCAACTAAATCAAATAAAGGTAGAAAAAGAAAACCACATGAAATGTGTTGTCACATATTTGAATGATCCCAATGAACCCATCATGTTTACAGAATCTACATTGGGAAATTTTTGCATTGACTCTGTCTTCAATAATTTCCATGTAGAACCTTCACCTTTTTTTGAATCAAGTTTGCATTCTGAAATTCTACATTATACCCAGGTTCCTAAATATAATTGTTCTAAATTAAAAAATGTTCATCTGGTTGAAAGAAAAGAATGTTGGACTTTGTATTTTGATGGTTCTAAATCTAATGAAGGTACAAGTGTTGGATGCTTTCTCAAGGATCCTTTAAGAAATAAAACTTTGATAGCATGTATACTAGAGTTTGGTTGCACCAATAATGTTGCAGAGTATAAGGCTCTTATTCAAGGCCTCAGAAAAGCCATATATCTTAACATAAAATCAAAAAGAGTAGTTGGTGATTCAAAAATCATAACTAAATAGGTTAAGAATATGCTACACTGTGTTTCTAATCACATTAAGAACTACTAATGAAAGGTAATGAATTTGATTGATAATTTTGAAGCTTTTGACATTATCTTTGTGCCTCGAGCACTAAATGTTGAAGTTGATATTTTTCTAATTTTTCTTCTCGATTAATTCCTCCAACATATTTTTCTCTTGACAAATTTTCAATTGAATTGATTTACAGGCCCTCGGTACCAGGTGACATTACAAATTGGATGGTCTTCAATGATGATGATCGGATTATAAAGCTCCTTACACAAGAAGGAACCTTCAAATATTCTGTCATTGATGAAGATCATCACAATCAAGAAATAAATGAGGTTTCTCTAGGTAATTTGTCAAACATAGAAAATGGAATCCCAAAATCAGTAGTAAATTTAGAAAAAAAATACGATTTACAAGATTAATTTAAAATAAAAACAAATTGTAAAACTAACAGTTCCTCAATGCAATATGAAGTTATAAATTTAGGAACTGAACAAAATCCCCAAAATCCCTTTTGAGCGTAGTGCATTCATAAAATGTTTTAAGGAATATAAGGACATCTTTGCATGGAATTATGATGATATCAAAGTCTATGACACTAAAATCATCCAATATGTCATTCCCACTAGAAATAATTCTAAACATGTACAACAAAAACTTAGGAAAATTCACCCTAAACTTGAACCTCAAATCAAAAAAGAATTAAATAAGCTATTATAGGCCAAGACTATTTTTCCAGCTAGGAAAAAGAATGGGGACATCAACATTTGCATTGACTTCTGAAATTTGAATAAAGCTTCAGAAAAAAGATAATTACCTTGTTCCACCTATGGAACAAATTGTGCAAATAGTAGTTGGGTCTGAAATGTTTTCCCTTTTAGATGGTTTTTCTAGTTATAATCAGGTCTTGGTTTCACAACCAGGTCAAATAAAAACTACCTTTAGGAATAAATGGGGAACCTATGCATATCGGAAGATGTCTTTCAGTTTGATCAACATCGATGCCACTTTTCAAAGGGCCATGGACATTTCTTTTAGGGGATTAAATAATAAATCAATGGTTGTTTATTTAGATGAAATCGTCTTATATTCCCAAAGCATACATGAGCATATTGCTCATTTTAGGCAAATATTTGATCGGTTTAGAAGATATGGTATTTCCTTGAACCCAAAGAAGATAATTTTCATGGTAACGAAAGGAACACGTTTGGGTTTCATCATTTCAAAACTTAGGATTGTAATATCCTGGGAGGGCTAGGGATATTTCACAAATTCATTTTCCTCACAATAAAAAAAACATTCAATCCTTCTTAGTAAAAATTAATTTTGTGAGGATATTTGTCCCTAGCTTTGTTGAAATTCTTAAGCCCTTACAGAACATGATTAAAAAGAATTATGTGTTTAAGTGGGAAGAAAAAGAAATAGAATCTTTCAAAAGTATTAAAGAAGAAATTATTCAATCTCTCACTCTGATGAGTCCATATTTTGAGAAATAATTTATTTTGTATACTTTTGCACATGATGTGTCTTATGCATATGTTTTGACTCAGAAAAATGCGGAAGGTTTTGAAATCCTAATATCTTTCATAAGTTTCGCTTTGCAAGGTGCAGAATTTAAATATCTTGATATTGATAAACAAGCATATGATGTCTTCAAATAAGTGAAACATTGCATCTCATACCTTTTGAAGTCACATACAAAGGTCATTGTACCACATCCTTCGATTAGAAACTTTTTGGTTCAAAAGGACTTTGGAGATAAAAGAGAAAATTTGATGACCACACTCCAGAAATATGACCTTGAAATCAAACCAGCAAAAATCATAAGAGGACAAGGTTTGTGAAAGTTAGAGATTGATTCAGAAAATTCCTAGTTAAGTGATCAAAGTGGTTGGAACAATGAACTATAGGTAAGCAATGAAGTTCTATATATACAAGAACTTATTTTTTCATGGTATAATGATATCAAATACTATTTGACTCATGGCTCCTCTCTTGAATCTTTAGAACCTAAGAAAATAATATCTTTAAGGTTCAAATCAGCCAAATATAAGCTTATTGATGGAGCATTGTTTAGGAAGAATTATGATACCATTTTCCTAATATGTCTTGAAAAAACTAATGTAGATAAGGCATTGCCTCAACTTCATGATGGACTGGCCGGGGGACATTTTGGTGGAGAAATGACTTCCCATGAGATTCTAAGAGTTGGATACTACTATCCTACCTTATTCATAGATGCTTGTTCATATGCTAGAAAATGTAAACTGTATCATACATCTTCGAGAAAAGAAAATAAAATCGTTTTTCCTTTGCAACCAATTGAAGTGGAAGATCCATTTGAACAATAGGGCCTAGAAATTATTGGAGAGGTCAACCCTAATTCTACATAGCTCCACAAATATATTCTTATTGTGACAAATTATTTTAAGCGATGGACTGAATCCATTCCTCTTAAGAAAGTTAATGAAGATCATGTGATCTCTTTCCTTAATCATTTTATAATTTCCAGGTTTGGTGTTTCAAATTCCTTAGTCTTTGATAATATCATACTTTTCATACCTTAAACTAACTAAATTTTCTTTGTAGAAAGGGATTGCAGTTAAGTATTCTGGAGACTAGTACCCTCAAGGGAATGATTTAGCTTAATCGACCAATAAAAACTTAATTTGAATCCTGAAAAAGACCATTCATGAACATCAAAGAAGTTGGCATAAACAACGCTATAATGCATTATGGGAAAATAGAGTAACTCCCAAAAATTCAATAGGGAATTCATCGTATTTCCTCATTTATGTGAAAGAAGATATTATACCTCCCAATATCTTTCTTCTTTATTTGTAGTTAGCCCATTCTATCCACGAAGAACCATGTTCTAAAATGCAAATGAGAATTGATGCATTAATTAATTTGAAAGAAGAATGTGACAAAACCAAGGAAAATTTTCTTGAACACCAACTAGTAATCAAATGATGGTTTGAAAAACATTCAGTAAATAAGAAAGAGTTTTGAGTTGGAGATCTAGTCCTGAAATGGGACAAAGCTCACAAAGAAAAAGGAAAACACACAAAATTTCAACATCTCTGGTTAGGACCATTTATCATTTCCAAAAAACATGGCCTGGTAACATTTATTTTAGAAACATTAAACAGAGAGATTGAAAACCTCCTCGTAAATGGCCAAACCCTTAAAAACTATTTTGCTCAGTCATGTAAAAATGATTATTTGTAAATATTGTACATTCTTTTGTTTCTATTTTCTTTCTTGAATTTTATCATTCATTACATTATGGTAATACACATGAAGGCATGTCTCGATTACAAATCTTAAAGGGTATTCCTATGTTCACTACGTTCTCAAGGAAATATTTAACTTGTTATTAAAGATAAACATTAAATCATCTAAAAGCTCATGTAAATATTTTATAAGAGCTTCATCCATGATGAATAAAATTGGCAATGGTGGTAATTGAGAGTGGAAGTAAAATCTTAGACTTGGATTTTATCTACCAAAATTTTTCCAATCAAAATACCTCTCGCGTCACCCCGCTTCCATCACACTCATTACAGAAAGCAATATCTTATAAATATATCTTTAAAGGGTGTAAACTACGAAATGGAAGTTGAAAGAACTATTAAGTGTGGGAAGTACAAGTAAACCCATCGGGGCTATGGCACTAGTAGCGGGAAAATGTTTGTACGATACTAAGGCACCTTTGTCGGGGCAATAGACACTCGCAAGAAATGAAGCTATGTCAGCTTCAAGAGAGATTAGGAACAAATGCATGCAATATTTGGTTTGTATAAAGACTCAGGCCTTCGATGTGATTTCACAAATAATTTGAAACTCATTATCTCATTCCATATTTTCTTTTTCTTATAAAATGTTATGATAAGAACAAATCATTAATGATGAATAAATTTTATTAGATATCAAGTATTATATTTCCAAATCAATAAGTGAAAAATAGATAAAATTCCTATACTTCCAATATCAGACACAATTGCTTCTCCTAGTGTGTCACCATTTGTTGTGAGTGGTGTTATACCACAAATTGCCACAACAACTGCATTTGTGAGATAGCTTAGTCCTTTTCCCTAGCTTGTAAACTTAAATTCCATCCTCCATCATCCAAATCACTTAAAAAATAATATTTTTTTTCCATCCACAAGTCACCCATGTGAAAACTATAGATGTACAAGCCTTGCTAGTTTGCAACTCACAGATTCCCTCAAAAAATATGAAAAAACAAAATATTCCACATTTTCAGGAGGAGTTTTCGGTTGGGCTCATTCCCAAACTTCCCTTGGCCCATACACAATGGAATACAACCATCTCAACCCCTTGAGGATGGTAAAAAGGAACCTATGAGGGGATGGATGAGGAGGACATACTTGGTGCAAGATTATGCTGATAGTTTTGCAAGATTTCCTCATTCTTTGATCCTTTGAGTAGCATCCTTGTTCTGGAAACTCATTTTCCAACATTCCTTCCTCCCCTATATATGACCATAGGGTGTGTTCCTATCCCTTCTAGTTCATCTAAGGAAGAGTCATCCTACAGAGTTGATGATTGAAGGACCAAACCTGGAAAGTTGGATTTGAGGAAGTGTCAGCGGTTAGAGTCAGGTTGTGACTACCTACTCCTATTATTTTCAATAAAATAATTATATTTTCCTCCATATTTGTGTAATATTGTTCAATATATTTGTATAGTATTTCTTTTTTACATATATGAATTTACGTATTACATGTATGACTTGTTTTCATAGATACCTGGTGGCAGCATAGACTTGATTTCCTTTTGCAATTTGATACCGACAGAAATCAGGAGCGAATCAAAGGTTGAGAGCAAAGAATGACATCAAATGATAGGATACAAGGTGTGACCTCTTCTCTTCTCTCTTCCAAAATTATTTATTTGATTACTAGTTTGTATTTGTGAGGGCAGGGTTTGTCTTTTGAATATGGTCAAGTTCTGTTGTGACATGACCCAAATTCGTAGGGAAAAATCCCATAAATAGAATTAGCGATCATACTGGGGATCTTTCCCCTAGTTTAGGTCAGCCTAAGGTCTTCTTGTGTTGTCTTGATTGTTGTGAATTTATTGTTTTATGAACTTTTCTTTCAAAGTATCTACCATCTAGAAACGTTTTTTGAGTTTCTGGAAGCCTCCTTATGGATTGGATTTTTTCTTTTAAAATTTTTACTGATCCATCTGTGCTTTGTCCCTTTCTGAGTCGCAGATATATGTGATTCTCCCTTGTATGACCCACAGATGTCTGCTAGTCCTAGTGTACACAGTCACATATATGTGTAAGAAACTTGTTTTCTAAGCCTTTCTATATGTTTTGGGAGGGTCTGGTTTGGTTCTTCAGTACAATATGATCATGTTGGGTTTGCGTTTTCTTTTGATTGCTATGTTAAGTCTCTAAAAAAATTGAAATCATCTAAAAGATATTTCTTTTGATTAGGCTAGTCTTTTGGTTATAAGGTTCTTTAGGTGGGTCAAAAGGTATGTCATGTGTGGTTGGGATGAGTTTCTAGTTGGACTGTTGTGTTTCAATGATTCTTAATTTTTTGTTTTATTCCTCTTTACCTTCTTCCCTTTGTTCATAAAAGAAAAGGAAAATCACATCTCATTTGCATTTCATTTCTTTTAGTAAGATAAGACAAACCTACTTGTTTGTTGGTCATTCTTCTTTGGTTCCCTTATCGCTGAAATTTTCAAGAAAATATCGTTCTTACTATCGCTCGGGTCTTTAGGAATGTTTCTTGCTTTGGTAGAAAGAAAAAGAAAATGAAAAGCCTAGTGTTTTGCTAATTAGGTCTCTTTCTTTCTTTGCATTGTTTGCATTGTTATTTGAAAAAGAAAAATATACTAGCATATGAAAAATTTGCATTACAAGGTTTGAAAGATTGTGTAATGTCCCCTGGCCACCCTCGATGGGGACAACACCACCTAAGGAACACACAATATCAAGTTCTGTTATAGGTAATTAAAATTGTCCATGCCCAGACATAGACCTGTTGGGCAATGACAGACAGAGCTCTTTGCAGAATAAATCACATATAAACTTAACAGAAATAAATAGAGATAACATGAAATCATACATGCAGTGAAACACGTGATATTATTATATGAATCACAAAAATGCATTAAAATACGCCATTTAACCATCAAGCACAGAAATGATACTTATTTCTTAATTGTAGTGCACTGATTGCGTGTAGACCTTCCACAAACCTCCCAGCCTTAGACCACGCTACTCATCACTCTCAGCAGTGGATCACCCCTGATCCAGGACTAAAATCCACCTGGAAAGGGATTCCTATGCTAGGAAAGGAAAACAGGAAGTTGCACCAGTATACAGGAAGGATTTCCTCCAAGGAGCCACTTACACCCACCGCACACAGACTCTCATTCCCCACATGCATGTCCCACCCCAAGAGTATACACCTTCACTGTCACACAATCCATCGGCTTCTCCACCTCCCTTCTAGTGCTTCAGCAACAGGCTAGACAAGCATTCTCAGAGATCTGTAGCTTCTACTGGACTCCCTCCAGGAGAACTCACTTCCTCGGCAAACTCTCTCACTTGGAGAGAGTTTCTCACAGGCTTGACAAACTGCTTCTTTAATCCACGAGCTTGAAAGCCCACTTCTTCAATTCAACTCCTCACACTAGTACATATGACCAAATTTGTGACGGTTTTTCGTTGATATTTCCACACTTATCCATCGCAATTTCCACAAAAGCCGAGTTTTTTTTTCATCGGAATAATTTCGTCGCTCTATCGACGATCCAGGTGTGCATGGAAACATCGACGAAATTAGCTCTCCACGTGTCACCACCTTCAAGTTTGGTTAAACCTGTGCATTATCGCAATTACGACGAAACCTCGTCGCAAGTACAATGAACAACCGTGGCAATTACAAGGAAATTTCGTCGCAATTGCGACGAAAATTCATGACAAGTCAAAAACTTACAACGCAGATGTCGTATGTGCGACGAAAAACCGTGGCAACTTGCGATGAATACCCGTGGAAATAGCGACAACATTGATTCATCAATACCAAAGTTACGACGAAGATGTTGTATGTGCGACAAAAACCTGTGGCAACTTGCGACGAAAGTTCGTCACTATTGCCACGGTGGTCAAAATGCAATTTTTTTTCGACGAACTATCGTCGATATTGCAACGATGGAATTAAGTTTAAAAAAAAAAAATACACGAGATATGGTATTACCATATTACATTGTAATATGGTAATGCCATATTAACCCACAATTAATTGCAAGCCAACATGAAGAAATATGAGCTTGGAAAACAATTATTGTTTTGTATGGATTTTGTAGTTAGAGGATGTGAATTTTGTATTGACCTAAGAAATATAAAATTCATTGTAAATTGGTTGATCCAAGATAATTTAATTGAACCAAGGTAATTCATGGGGTTAGAAAATTATTTAGGAATGAAATGTCTCTTCAATGCACATTAGAAAAGGCAAGTATAACCTTTCAATTCATTTCAATTGAAAACCAAGTGACTGAAGCTTTGACATGAAAGAATTGTAATGCATCAATATTAAATCTAATGAAACTTGCAATTTCATTTGAAATCAAAGCAAATTTCCCATGATACATAATGGTGGAACCTTTGATACAAAGAAGGAGTTGGATAACATAACACTTGAAACTTTTGTTGGTGCAATCATAATATACCCCAAATAAGATAAGGAATTGTACATCATAGTTTAGGCATTGAATTATGATCAATATGATAAATATATACATTTGTTTAGGCATTGAAGTATAGGCATTGAAGTATCCTGCAACATTTTTAAGTATAGGCATTGAAGTATCCTGCAACATTTTGATTCGATAATCAAGTTGTATGATAAATATATACAAAACCACATGGTCAATTTCCTTTAAGACCTCTTTTTTTTTATTTGACCATAGCTCTAAAGTTAAACTCTTATGTACTTGAAGAATATAAGGGATTACCTACATCTAGCTCAAATTTTGTCAAATGGTTAAAACCTTACAAAATTTGTATATATATGCAAGTCTCGCGTCTTTGAGATGATTGTAGGCTTGAATGGGGATTAAAGTATAAATTTCATAATTTTGTTGTTAATAAAGGAGAGCCAAGAATAAGCTCATGTGGGAAGGTTGAAGCTGTAAAGTCGATATACATTTTAGAGTAAACAAGACTAAATAATATGGTAGTTTTTATACCATGTTGAAACATGAAAACAAGATGTAATTATCTTCTTCACTCATGTAAAGGTGCATTTTG
>SNQJ01S0016727.1:34782-69076 GCA_010110895.2 Picea sitchensis
GTACATGGTTGGATGCACTTGTTTATGGTACAAGTTGATTATAGGTTGTTTGGCACAGGTTGGTGCATGGTTGATGCACTTGTTTATGTTGACAGATTGATATCTGTTGAGGATTGTTGCCTCATCTCAGTTGGTGATGAAAATATAAGATGATTCTTGCATATAGAGATATTTCTCGTATAGAATTGTACTCTATTCAGTTGTTGCTGAAAAACCCCCGGATTGAAGTCCATAATAAAAAGAAAAATTGTACATACATCTTGTGTTCTTTGTGTTCCTCGTGGAGATGATTTGTTGATGATATGTTGCTGATATGTATTCACATCGAATTGATTATAAATGACAACATTGAGTAATGAGAAAATGTTGAATGTTAACTAATGAGCTTTTGTGCAAGAGGGAAGTTTTGGGAAAAAGAGCCCCACACTCATTCACCCCCCCCTCTAAGTGTGGTAGGTGTGTCCAACAACATCCTTATTTACTTGGGCCCGAAGGGAAGTAAGGTCAATACTCAATTTATAATTGGTTTATTCTTGGAAGGTGGGAGCCATGAGTGTATGAAGGGTGGGTCCATGGAAAAAAAAGTAGACAAGTGATATATACCACTATGATCAGGGTAGTGAGAGTAGACCAATGGGATAAGTAGGGAATACAGGTGGCGGGAAGGTATGGGTCTACAGAGTGAAAAAAAGGGTAAAAATGATAGGTATCAAAATGATTAGTACGAAAAGAGGAATCCAATGGGATAGGTCTCAAATAAGGGTGTGGGAAAGCCCCATAATTTTGTTTTACTCCTGTGGAGTTATACTATGATCTTAATACTAATGTAGTGTCAAAATGCCCAAATTCTTAATAGGAAAAATGTGTAGTAATTTCGAAACCAGAATACAGGAGGCAAGGTTGCACGACAACATATCTTGTCTGTTACTTTGTGTTATGTTTCTATCCAAAGGGTTGGGATTTGTAGGGTTCCTACAAACACAAGTTTTCCCTATGATATAGCTCTTTGATATATGTGCAAGTTCAAATAGTAGTACTCGGCCCAATATCTTAGGACACCAAATAAGGAGGCTAGATCGTACCCTTATCCATACTACCTGATTTCCCTGGTACTATATAGTGTCTTCCCTAGTGTTGTTCTCGCTGGAACTATAGTAGTCAGGCATCCGATCGGTTTATCTATAGTGGGTTTCAGGATACCTAGGCCAGTTTGTATATAAGTGTTGTCTAATGTGCTACCACTCGAAGGGGTACCGACAAGGGTTACAAGGGTTTCCAACAATGTGATATTAAAAACCTCTTGTATTTCCTGCATGTATTCTTCCCCAACCATAGATTTATGCACTGAATGACATATCACTGTAGTTAATTAAAGACACTGAAACACGTCTCTACCCTGAAAAAAAATTAACCCACAATTCATGCCAAGGAAAGTTCTTTGATACCACTTATAAGGTACCATTTGTAATATAATATGTAGAAATAAGAATATTCATCAGATATCAATGGAACACAAAATTATGAGAAGAGAAACACCAAAAATAATACCTTTATTCAAAGAAAGCCTTATTCACTTGTCTCTTTGAGGGGGACACCTCCAACAGAGCATAGATCTATTACAATAATTCTCAAGACAAGTTCTTGGCGTGCAGTTGTAATACCCTAGGTTCAAGTTATTTAACCAAAAAAACCCTTCATATACTGGCCCTTTCGACATCACCTGCATGCAAGTGAAGTCTCACCCGAGCTATCTATTGGGACTGCAGGAACCAAGTTTCTGTAGATATAAGGGGATGTTTGGTCATCAACATGTTCATTGATACTTATCTAACATCTGCGCAGTATTCTGTGTCTCTTTTCTGTCAATTAATTAGTAAACTTTATTTATGTAGCACCATTGTGACGCAGATGGAAACCTAAACTATTCATTGTAACATTCATCATTATTGTGAATCAACCATCTAATAAATAGATCTGGATCTAGTTATGAATAAATATAATATCCATGAACAATAAAATAAAATGGCATTCAGACATAAAATTTAATGTGGTTCACCCAATTCTTGGGATATGTCCACAACGTTTGGCTTCTTTATTCTTCTTTGTGCAATCATCTCAGGATTGCACACTGAGCTTACAATAGATGTATCATGATATCTTTCCCCATCCTTTCTAGTTTCTCTCTAGTGCAAGCCTCTCTCTGCAAAACCCTCCCTAAACCTTTAAACATAGACTCTCTCTCATTCTAAGTCTATTCTCCTAATAGCAATAAAAACAACCTATTCTTCAACTCAACTTCAACAACTAGCCTATTCACTCAACAACCTATTCTTCCCAACCCATTACATATTTATACATAGAATTTAGGGCTCAAAACCTTACTCACTTATCAAAAAACCCTATGACAACTCATGATGAATAATTACAACTCATGAAAACTCATTGTTCGAGCATGCTTTTCCTACCTTTGCTCTTGCATGTTGCTTTTACATTCTCGACTGTTGTTCTTCCTGCTTTTGTGAATCTATATACTTTTGCATGCCTAACAATTTTCCTTCCTGCTTTTGTGCGTGCCCTCAAAACTTAGTTCTTCGAACTACCTATCCAACATACCCCCAAATCTCACTTGTGTCTCATCCTGAGCCACTTAAACCTATTGCATCACACCCCTCCATGCTTTCATGAAATTTTGGAGGGTTTCCTTTGTTGTCACGACTTTTCTCTTGACCTCTTCTTCTTGTTCCAAAATTTCCTCTATGACCTACACAATCATGGTCATGAGTTTCTCCTTGTTGTCGTGTGTTGCTTGCTTTATCATTCTCTTCATAGATACCAATTCCCTTATTACCCCGAGTGCTTTGTCCTATAGTGGTACTAGTAGTTGTTGGAGAATGTTCTGTTGATCCCTTATCTGATCTATTTTAGTGTATGACTACTTGTTTTCTAGGATGGACACCATACACTCAACTAATGGAATCATACTTATGTTCTATGAATCCATCTGTGCCTTTTCCTACGCATCCCTTAATCTCGATTCTGTGACCTTCATCTCTGGATCCTCCATCAGATTTGTCCAGATCTATGCTCTTTCCTTGTGACATATCTTCACACACTCCTCATTCAAACTCTTAATAATTTCCTTTTCCTTAGGGTATGTCCTTGGTGTGGTGTGTGATTCCAAGACTTCGATCTTGGTGCAGAAGCCTTTAATGACTTGCCCAATTTTTGAGACTTGTTCTTCAAATGTGGCTTCTACCACCATTGATATTTTTGGAATATCCTTATAGATTTTCTGGATGGCCTGTTGTATTTTCTTTTCCTGTTTCTCAGCCTTGTCCTTCTCCTTCAATGTTCTTTTGGCCTTTTCCTCAGCCTCGCTCTTCTCCTGTAAAGAAATTGTATAATATTGCTACAACTCTGTCTTCTTCTTTTTTACCTTCTCTAATTCTCTTGATGTTGACTATGCATGAAACCATATTTCCTATGCAATACTGATGTGCAAGCCTTGTAGTACTGTCATGGGCATTTGTGAAATGACTAAGTCTAGGTGACTTATTCATTGTACCTACTCCTACATCTCAGGCGTGGGGAACTTAATTACATCTAGTGAGATATTCAACACTATACACCCTATTTCCATATTTAAAAAGTAAGAAGTGGTGTCCCCTACTTCCCCAGTCAGGCTTGTTCATGGTCCTTCACTCTGGTGATATCCTTACTTCTTCTAAGAGTTGTTGCAATGTTGTTAACAGTTCCTGCACCTGTTGGTGTAGTTCTTCTTGTTTTCACGATGCTTGATCAATTGCTTCATTTGCGACATCCCTCACTTGATAGTCGTTTCTATCAATATAATCATCTGTTAAGGTGTATATAGCAGGTTATTTGTAGGATTTAATCTTCTTACATGAAACTATTGTTGTCCCCTTACGCCTTCCATTCCCTTTTTTCCCTTCTTTCAGGACTGTTTGCTACGTGTCTTTTGTGTCTTTTCCTTGTTCACTTCCATTTCCATTACTCTGTTTTGTTGCATCGTTGTCAGGATGCTCCGTCTCTGTTCCATTCATAGGAAACTTCCAATTTGGATCCCAATCTTGCATGATCAGGTGGATTTATTCTTCTATGATATTATAATTTGTATGGACCCATTCCTCTCTCGGGTCCTTCTTTGCTTGTATATATATATGGTGTTGGTCTTCCCGGAACTGCACAATCGGGGTGTATGCCTCTACCAGTTGTGGTGAATGTGTGGTGTATCCTTGATGCACTTCTGAATCCTTTTGTTGTATAGGAAGAACTCCACTTTACTGTTGATATGTATTCTTTTGTTATTCATGTACCATAAGTTCTTATACTTAGCTGCCAAGCATGGTTTACCTCTTAGACCCAAGAACTGCGCATCCTCTAGCTTTCCCATGCCGTGAACAAAATCAAAATTAATAGCCATGGATAATGGAATTTCATGCCTCTATCATGTGCTTATGTTTACTCGATGAGGAATTGGTTCAATAAGAAAGGAACCTATCTCATCGAGACCCCTTTGACACACTTCTCAACTGTAGATATCACTCCTGTTGGCACTTAGTCTTTTCTAAATTTCCTCAGTAACTTGCATGCCAATGTCTACGTTTCAATCCTTACTGTTAGGTTGCATATGCTTGGTACATCCAACCCCCACACCTCTTTAACTATGTGAAATTTCTCTCGCATTGACTCTGACATAGCCATGTCATTTTTCTTATCTAAAAATAACAAGGTTGGATATCCCCCCTATGTTGGTAAGCCTCTGATCCTTGCAATCATGTCTATATCTATAGATATTGGTCTTTCCAGCTACAAATAACTGCCATGCACACATGTTAAGAGAAAATTAGCACATGCATTCACCTTGTTGCTCCTACTAAAGTGTGGGATGTCAAACAAGTTTAGTATGCCTGCTCGCTCCAATATTCTATCCCATACCTTTGGCACATGTATGCTCTGGTTCATTGTTGGATCTATGTTCAGTTCCAAGTATTAGTGCGACGCAAGTTCAGGGAACTTCGTCATGTTTGTGATATCGTGGTCCACACATTTAAGTTGTGGCACCCTCCCTAGCATGTCTTCATCCATGATGACCCCATCTGGGATGTCAGGTGTCACCAATTCGTAGTTGACAGTATTTTACATTATCACTAGTGTGGCATCATCCTTCCTTGGTGGAATGTAGTCTCGGGGAAACCTCAGCTCTGAAGGTGATGCTCCTAGAGTCTCCTTAGCCTTTGGTTCTATTGTTTGTTCTCTTATTCAATCTTTCTTTAGTATGGGTGTTGTTTCTTTTGGTGGTGCCATTTCTGTAAATTGTTTACTAGTGACAATTTCTTCGGCTTTAGGGATTTTCTTGGATCTGTAATACGGTTCTCGACTCTCTTTTACTCACATGCAACCTTAAGTGACAATGACCAATGCTTTTTGACCCTTCATGGCTTTTGTGCCCCTTCACCAGTTGTCCATCTCCCTTCGCACCTGAATTAACTATCTCATCTTCTAGTGGTGTGATGAATGCTTGATTTAATGTTGCTTTATTACCATATCTTCTGTTGGATTTGTGCCTTGTATTTCCGGTCTTATAATGAGCAGTATCTGAGAATCCACTTTACTGCCTCCCAATGTTATTTACCTAGATTGTTCATATATCTTCTCACAACTCCCACTGCATGTGCAATATCTGGTCTTGTGCAAACCATTGCATACATCAAGTTGCCAACTGCTGATGAATATGGGACTCTGGAAATGTATTCTATCTCCTCTTGTGTCTTGGGACACATTTCCTTAGTTAATTTGAAATGGCTGGCCAAAGGTGTACTAACTGGTTTTTCATTCTACTTTCTAAACCTCTCCAACACCTTATCTATGTACTCACTCTGAGACAATGTCTGTTTGTGATTTTTCCTGTCTCTTGTTATTCTCATACCAAGGATTTTCTTTGCAGCACCCAAATCCTTCATTGCAAATGAATTGGATAATTTCTTCTTGAGCACATTTATATCCTGCATATTAGACCCTGCAACTAGCATGTCATCTACATACAATAGCAAGATAATAAATCTTCCATTTTCTAGCTTTTAAAAATAAACACAGTGATCAGAATGACATCTACTATAACCCTGTTCTGTCATAAACCTGTCAAACTTCATATACCACTACCTTGGAGCTTGCTTTAGGCCATATAATCTCTTCTTCAACCTGCATACCAAATTCTCCTTCCCTTTGACCTCATACCCCTGTGGCTGCTGCATATAAATCTCTTCCTCCAAATCCCCATGGAGAAAAGTTGTTTTACATCGTTAAGCGTTCAGATGCAAATCTTCTATTGCCACAAGACTTAAATAGTTCTAATTGAGTCATTTTAACAAAGGAGAAAATGTTCATCAAAATCTATACCTTTCTTTTAGTACAAAACCCCTTTACAACAAATTAAATCCTTGTACCACTTTTCTCCTCCATCTTCTTCCTTCAACGTAAACCCATTTGTTACAGTGCTCTTTTAAGTAGGCAATTGAACCAGTCCCAAGTATGGTTATTTAAAAAGGAATCCATTCCTCTTTCATGCCTTTCCCCACTTCCTTTTGGTGTCTACGCATTGCCTCTTCATAACATTACGGTTCACCCGAGAATCAGGTCAACAATAAATAATACAATGAAGCGGTATCATTCGAGGTATACTTTCTAACAACACTTGCAGGTGTTTGAGGTACTTGTTCTCTGTTGTTGTACATTTTGATTTTCTGGTTCCTTTGGAATTTCTTTTCGAGTGATCTCATCAAGCAGCGTGTATTCTTGTTTTTCTTTTTCCTGTTTCTCTTTCCACCTTGGCTTCAATCTTTGTGCATGAACTTCTCATTGAATATGACATCTCTCTACTCCTAATGTTTTGTTATTTTCACTTAATCCATAGCGATAACCAAAATAAAATTAACACCATATCAATGAGTACACTTCTTGGATTTTCCTCAATCTTTGTTCTATTTTCTTTATCAATATGGACAATCTTCACAATAAAGTTTTCAAAAGAGAATAGTTTACCTTTTCTTGTCCATTCCTCCTTTGGAATTATACCATCCAAAGAGCTTGAAGGTCCTCGTTTATTAAGTAAACAACAATATCTCCCGGTATCTGCCCAGAACTGTGAGGGCAAACCATCATGCAATCTCATACTCCTTGCAGCTCCATGATTGTCCTGTTCATCCTTCGACACACCATTTTCTTGTGGTGTTCTTGGGTATCTTCTCTCTGAATCCATGGGTATGAACAATAATCATCAAACTCCTTGATGCAATATTCACCTCCATTATCTGATCACGAGGACACTTCAGCTTTTTCTTGTTTCATTCTCAACCAAGCTTTCCATTTTCTTAAAAGTATCAAAACTTATTAGATTTTGTTGAATGCAATAAACCCAAGTTTTTTCCTGGTTACATCATTAATAAAATTAATATAATATTAGGGAGCCGCAAGAGATGATACACGAGATGGTCCCCATACATATGTATGCACAAGCTCTAACCTTTCCTCTTCTTTTTCTTTTGACTCTAAAAAATCTCGACTCTCATACGTTTTTCCATAAACACAATGATCACGAAGTCCAAATCAATTTGTTGAATCGGCAACAAATTTATTTTGTGATATCTGTCCTTCTCACTCATGTGTCCAAGCCTATGATATTACCAGTCTTTGTATCCACTCACAATGAAGCTAAGAGATAGAAAGAGTCATTATTACCCGGTACATAGATACAATGTTACCTACCTTCTCTCCTTTAAGCTATCACCAATGATCCTTTGATGACCTTCCACATTTTATCTGTAAATATGGATATACAACCTTTACTTTCCAACTGCCTGTTGAAATTAGATTTTTCCTTAAATCTGGAGCATGTCTTACCTCTTTCCACAACAATTGGTTTCCATTTAACGTTGCTTTATTTTACCTTCCCATTCCAACAATTTTGCATGGTGCATCGTCACCCAAATGAACTTGTCCAAAATAAACTTGAACGCAATCTAGAAAATGTTTCCTATGGGGTGTGGCATGAAATGAATCCTGAATCTACTACCAAGACTTCGAGAAATATTATCTCTGAGAAAGAATCAAGCATCTTGTAACACATCTTTTGTTACATTTGCTTCACGATTTCTCTCTTGTTGTCCATCTCTTTGTTTCTTTAGACTCTGCGGTCTTTCTTCGGATGTCCTTTCTTCCCACAATTCAACACTCTATCTTTACCAAGTGGATTTAGATCTTCCCTTCCTAGAACTCCCACGGTTCCAAAAACCCTTTCCTCTATCCTTTGTCTTTGTTCTCCATGTTCAGCGCATTTCACGATGTCTCACACGTGCTTTTCCATCCCATTTCCTCATAAGGATAACACCAACAACATCATCAAATTTTAAAGTATTTGAACGAGAGGCAGAGTTACTTACAACCATGATAAGCTGTTCCATCTTTTCGACGTGAGCACAAAGATTAGAAGCCACGAACTTTCATCATCGAGTCCACTTTTACAAACTTGGTTGATTAGTAATATGTGCAAAATCATTTAAATGATCATATGAGACCCACCTTTCGACATCTTCATATTAAATAATCTCTTCATTAGAAATACCTTATTATTGGACATCGAGGGTTTTCATACAATTTGGCCAATGCATCCATCAAACCCTTTGTTGTCTTTTCTTTGGAAATATTGAAAGCCATGAAGCCTTTTGCCGGGATCAACCATTATTATGGTTCCTAGAACCTTTTTCAAGATCTCCCATTCTTAGATCGCCAAGTAGCCGGCTTCTTTGCTATTCCACCCAATGGTAGGAATGAATCCTTGGAATATAAATAGTCTTCCATCCCCATCTTCCATATTTGGTAGTTTTGTGGATTTAAATTTCCCGACCCTAAGCTTTCCATCTTTCAACATTGCTCCCACTCGAACGGGAACCCTCTTTTCCTTTGAGTTACCTTTCGTTCGGATACCAGTTGTTTGGAAAATAGGGCTAGTGGAGCAATAAAATAAAACAAATGCAAAAAAAACACGAGAAGATACACAATACAATAGAGACATAGATTTATGAAAACACAGAAGATACACAATACAATAGAGACATAGATTTATGTGGTTCACCCAGTGTGGGCTACGTCCACCAGAGAAATTGCCAGGTCCTTCCTTTATTATTATCTAGCATATGAAGGGATACAACCTACATAAAACCCGCTATAACTTCCTCTTCTTTCTCTCACAGTCTCCTATCTCAAAATACAATATTCACATCAACCATAGCCGCAATACATTTCCCTCATAAAAGAGGGTTTCCTTCTAGGGAAAAAAACCCTAACATAATCTCTATCGTTAGATCTACGACCTTATAATGAACGGTCTAGATTTACAATGAAATTACAATATAGATTTACAAGGAAATTTTTCCTTCAGGGGATTCACCCCCGAACCCCCATCAGAAGACGCTACCACCGAAGCCTCGTTGGGGGCCTGCTTTCCCCCAGACCCCCTAGCCGGGGGGATAACCCTCCTGGACCCCGCAGAGGGGGTACCCCCCCTCTGCACTCCCCTGTGTGTAAGAGTGTACATACTTTTAGGGTTTAAATACTTCATGGGGTATAAACACAGTTGAAATTAAAATACCTCTGAATAAGGAAGATAATCAGGCTCCACCACCAACAATTTCCAACTGTGTAACACCTACCTCTGTCACATGCTTAATCACATATGGTCCTAACCAATGCATTCAAAAATTTCCTAGATGTTGCATAAACTTATTGTCGTATAGTAATACTAAGTCCCCCACTTGAAACTTTTTATGTTTAATATGTCTATCATGCCATGCCTTTTCTATTGCCTTCTAAACTTGTTGATGGAATCCTGTGACAAATCAATCTTCCTCAAGCTGTAACAGATGCGACAATCTATGCTCTATTGCACTAATGTTAGACAAGTCAGTAATCACTGTGATGCACAAACTCGGTACAATGAATTCCATTGGAATTACTGCTTCTTTCCCATATACCAACCTGAAAATTTTCTTCCATGTCAACTTTTTTCTTGTAGTCTTGTATGCCCATAATATTGCAGGAACCCTTAAGTCCCAATCATCTCTTCCTACATTGTAGATATTTTTCAGAGCATTCTCTAGAATTTTATTAAAATCTTCTATTGTCCCATTGGCCTAAGGGTGATATGACGTACTCCTCTGATGATGAATTTGAAATTCCTCAGTCAATGTTGCAATTGTCTTATTTAGGAAGTGTTTCCCTTAATCACTGAGTAAAGTGCGTGGGAATCCAAATCATGTGACAACATTCTCAAATAAAAACCACACAACAATCTCCATGGTGCGGTGTATGGATGGTACTGCTTATGCCCATCTGGTCAAATACTCTATCACAATTATTATATACCTAGCTCCTGATATTCTCACTTGTAGTTTGATCGGTCCAACAAAGTCTATTTCCCATTTATCAAATTCCTACAACGTAATCTGTGAGTATAAATACATCTCAGCCCTTCTATATGGCTTTCCCACCCTTTGACAAACATCCCATTGTTGACAGTATTCATTAGCATCCTTATGAAGTGTGGGCCACCAGATCCCTACACACAAAATCTATTGTGTTGTCTCTTTTTCTGCGTAGTGTCCTCCTACAATACTTTTGTGTGCTTCTGATAACATAATTATCCTTTCATGATCTAAAATGCATTTTCTTAATATCCCATCCGCACCTAACTTGTATAAGTTCACTACAATTAGCTGGTAGTCTGTTGATTTAACCACTAATTGTTTCTTCTACGCTACTGTCATGTATGACAGACTTCACAATGTCTGTGAAGTAGTCGTCCACCATTTTAACTGCAAATAATTGTGCATCCAACAAGCTGTCATCTAGATTCCCCGCATTGTCTCCTGATAGTATGCACGATAAGTGATATGGTCCTGCATTCAACTTCCCTGGTTTCACAACAACATCAAAATAATATTCTTGGAACAAAAAAAATCATCTGCATATTCTCCCCCCTCAACACTGGTTTGTTCGCTAAGTATCTTAATGTAGAATGGTCTGTATACATCTTAAAATGAGACCCCAACAAATAATGTCTAAAATTTTGCAACACATATACCATGGCCAATCCTTCTCGTTCTATGGCAATGTAATTATTTTTTGTTGTTGACAAATTCCTACTTGCAAATGCAATTGGATGGTCTATGTCTCCTTCTCCTGTATGAGATAATACTACGCCCAAATCTATGGATGACACAGCCACATGAACATGAAATTCCTTCTTCCAATCTGGAAATATAAAAATTGGTGTTGTCACTAATTTCTACTTCAATGTATCTAAACCTTTCTGACAATCCTCATTCCACTGGAACTTAACTTCTTTCTTCAACAACTTCTGCATAGGTGTTGTAATCTGCACATAACCCTTAATGAACTTCTTGTAGTATCATATATGACCCAGGGTTGATCTCAACTTCTTGACTATTGTGGGTGGTTGTAATTCCAAAATCACTACAATATTGGTAGGCTCCACTAGTAATCCTTTCTTACATACCACATGCCCCAACAAAATTCCAAAAGGAGCTCATTGATTCACATAATTTCCCAAAAACAAGGAGATTAGGTGCATTGGAGAAAAGAGCCATGAGTTAGTGGTTGGAAAATAAATATGGGAGGGATGAGAAAAGGGAGAAAATGAAGAATGAGAAAGAATCGTGTCACAAGAGTAGAGGAAGGAGAGAATGATATATGGAAAATGACATTTTATTCAATATTTTTTTACTTTCCTGTCCATCAACAAAATTGTAATTTGCAAATCTCACATATCAGAGTCGCAACAATAGTGAGTTGCAAAAATGGTCCTACAATGAGAGTTGCATCAACAACAAAAGTCACAACCTTGTTCTAGAATCAAATTTGAAGTCTTTGTCATCCTCTTGGTTCCTTCTCTTCATTCACTGATGCAATTCTTTCCTCTTGCCAAGATTTTTGCAAAAAAGAGATTAATACTATGGGTGGCTCTTACTGCACCACAATTTTTTTTTGGAAACTCAATAAATGTATCTAAATTACCTATATCATTTTCAAAAATAATGAAGAAATACCATTCAAACCAATGCAAAAATGAAAATGAATTTCAAACCAATTTAAGAAAGAAAATGTAAAAACAAGTTTCAAACCAATGCAACAATGAAAATGCAACAAATTTCAAACCAATGCGAGAATAAAAATGCTAGAATGAATTTCAAACAAATGCAAGAAATAAAATGCTAGAATGAATTTCAAACCAATAAAAGAATGGAAATGCACCTTTGGTAACTCCTTGACAATGGTGCCAAAAATGATGGGATTTTTAATTACCTTTCTAATTTTTCAGAAAGACAGCTAAAACAATTGTGCATTTAATTATCAATTAGGGGATCATATGGAAATTGTGAGTTACCGTGCACTGTATGTGCACGATACACTCTACTTGTCCATTGGTTTGATATGTAGTCACAACATCAATGATTACATTTTGGTCAGAGTATAGACAATTCTAAAGCTTTGGCAAGGTTCTACAAACCGTGGAAAGTAAATCACACTTGCAGCAACTGAAATATCACACTTGCAGGAAGGAAAGTAAATCACTCTTGTTGGAAAGTAAACACATAGACATGAAAGTAAATGTCACACTTGCATAAAAGTAAATATGTTAACTATTCTGTTGGAAAGGAAATTCAAACTAGTTGTAGGTATCAAGAATAGGACTCAATTGTTTCCGAAATAAACCCCAGCTATGTGCATTAAAAATAATTTCATAATTGAAACTATAAATTACTCTTGCAGAAATTGAAATTCACACCACATTTGCTGAAAATTAATCACACATGCTGCTATAATGGGAAAACCCCCCTACAGACTACACTAGGGTTCTAAAGTGCAGGCAAAGCTAACTGTCTAAAGTCTCCTACTCTTAGCCACTATCCCGACAACACCCCACATTCATATATAAAGTACAAAGTATAGGGATCGGGTAGTCTTACCTTCAACTCTGTGTCCGATTGTTACAAGGGAAAAACTCTCTATGGCCAACGGTAAACCACAACAGACATGTATGACTGAAGAAGTCAACTCAATTCCAACATATGCTATATAAACTAATGTGCAATATAAGAAAGAGGCCTACCTCGATCCAACGTTTGATGATGTTCCATAGTTGAGCACTTTGACCCAAATCTTTACACTTGCAAGAAGTTCTCAACAAACAAGCAAAGCAAGTATACAGTGATAATATAAAAAGGGTTAGCACATCAGATAACATAATCCATTAATAAACATTACAAACACACCCATGGATAATAATCATATATTTGCAAGATATAAATAGGACGATAAAGGAGTATTTCTATTAATAATTGATCAGCAGAAGTGACAATGATACAGACTTCCGTGTCGGCATGGTTTGAAACCAAGAAACCAAGTTCCTTCCAACTGGGTCTCCACCACTTCAATCCTCCACCAAAGGCACGCTTATAGGAAAGAGGCAATGAGGTCCTCTCAACAATAGGGAAAGAGCTTGGGGGATGAACACTGTGTTCAGACTTGAGGGATAGAGGGATGCGGACTCAATATGAAGCAATTTCTCCAGAGTAACTTTGCTCTCAAAGTTGAATGATTTATCCTCTTTTTCCATAGGTCGAAATTGTGCTCTTATAGCATTCAGGATGCAACTGAAGGGTTGAGTCGGAATGTTTCCAGTATATGGAAGGCAAAGGATCAAAGATCTCCTATCGTGACATGGAAACCCGACCTCATTTTGTATTTTCTGGCATAAATCCTGATGTACGCGGGTTGTAGTGGATCAACAAGCGTATATGCATCTTGCATAGCATATAGGGAGCATATATGTGGAAAAATGTATATTTTTAGCTCTAGATTCATCAAAAGGGGATGATAAGTTTGCATAGGGAAATGGAAAAAGGCCCTCTGTGCAAGATAACAATGGTGAGGAAAATCTTGCGATAACATCTATGTCGATCATAATGCGTTTGGTCACTCCTTGACTGCAAATCTCCTCCCAAGGATGACCTGCATTCACCAAAAGACAAACAAGAAACTGAAAACAAGCATTATATATATGGATTAATGGGTTAGATGTCATAAAAAAAATGTAAATCAATCATACAGATTAAACACATCATATGGAGGGATGACAAAAGTACTTCTTTATATTAATCTCATAATGTCACTTACAAAATGAGATCGACGACTACTCTTCAAAATCGGTCCTAAGCTCCTCTTCACCAAGATCCAACTGCTTCCACGTATCCTCCTTCTCTCACACTTCTCTCTAGAGAATAGGCATAGGCTTATGGATGAGGAAAAAGGGCAAGAATGGGAAATTCTGGCTCAAACTCACAATGTGGCTGCAAATTCTTGGGGCAAGGGGGGGTTAAGAAATGGGTAGAGTTTCACTGCTTTCATGCTTCTCTTTAGAATGGGACCCCAAAACCTTCTTTTATATGCCAAAAAGATAGTTATTCAGTTGGGTGACGGGCTATGGGCGGTCAATTGGTTAGGAAACTACCCAAAAACATGTATTCCCTTGAAACTTTTTATTTTTTGCAACTTTTGTGGTTATACGCAGGCTGTAATGGTGCAGCTAGCGTACGTTCGCGTGAAGTAATGGTGCAACTAGCGTAAATACGTGGGTAGTAGCGGTGCAGGTCGCATACATCTTCAAAAATTTGGTTTTTAAGAAGAGCCATTCAGTATTGGCTTGGCAAAAATAGTAAGTAAGATGGCCTGCTGCTAGGTATGCATGTTTGGTGCAAATTAAGGTTATAACAGACACCCCCTAATGTGTGAGGTCAGAAGAGCATATGATGGCCGAAATACATTACAAATATTTACCAACATACGAAGTGAGTGAGCCTGGGACTAGAGTTTGGGAGGTGCCATCTGCAAAATAAAAATTGTCTCACCGAGGTGGGCATACCCATACTTGGGATGAAATAAATCATGGATGCCAATCAAATACAATGCATATCCATGTCATATAACTATATAAATTATAGCTACGAATAGTACACAATGGATCTACATCTCAAAATCAAAGAATATACATGAATAGTATCCATCTTCAAGAAGCTAACGACGCCTGATGGTTGGAGATCGGGTCTTCAGATCTCGAGCAACAAATTCAAGATCTTCTAAACTCGGGTAGGAGTGTAATGTGAGTGTACATATTCACTACCTAGAGGTCTTCGATGACTTGTTAGGGAACAGACAAGAGGATCTTGGTGATCAGGTAGAGAACTTCATTGATTTCGAACAAAGACTTTGATTGGACTTTTGGGATGGTTGGGCATGAGGACAAGAGGAAAACTATAGAAGGGCCAACTCCAGTTGGGTAAAACTTCCCTTGGACAATAGAACGATGAAAGATGAGACTCAGGAAGCATGACATTGACATACGTTCACGATGCAGGAGGCAATGCAAACTCTCCATATGTTTAGAAGAATAACCAAACGGAGGAGGACACAAATCTATGTTACGAGAACAACTTCCTAAGGTCGTATTAAATCCCAAAGCTTGACAAACAAATAGAACAATGTTCTTTTTATAGGGGCAACTCATTGTGCTGCCATAAAAAGAAAATACTTTTCCCATCCTCTTTTGGGGGTATATTTGAATTTTTTTATCTTTTTCAAAATTTTGAAAGCTTGAAAAAGAATAAAAGAATGCTACATTACAAAGGAGGAACGAGTGTCGCAAACATACTAGTTCCAAGAATGAGGAACACACAGATGCTCAGAGCAAGGAAACATGTGCAGGAAAAGGACACTTGGGAAAATTCCTCCATGGGTCAAGGTGTCAAGACGCAGAGGCAAAGTGCTACAAGGATTGCATATAAGGCATGCTTCAAAGGTTCAGTTGAGAGCCACGTGGATCTGAAATTAGGCCAAAGACGCAGGAATTCAAATGTGATTAACAAGACACAATGATAATGTCCTTCAATGTAATTTTAAATGATCCCAGAGAAGGTAAGCTCGGTGGTTTTTCATTTTTAGAGAGTCTGAAAAATCACAAAAGAAGACTCCACTGGGGTACATTTTTCGAAGATAGTCTAGTCGGTTCGAAAAAGAGATAAATTAGCACCGAAAATACGTCTATTCAAAACCATTTTAACGAGTGTGAAAAAGACAAGATCACTTGACAATCTTTTCAATTTTAAGGAGTCTGAAAAGAGCTTAACTATGGACTCAATGCCTTTTTCTAGATTTAGTCTCCTTAGTTTGAAAAAGGTGAAATTTACTAAGGAGAACTCTCCTAGCGAGACGAATCTCCCGAGGTGTACCTTTTTCCTCCTTAATCTACAGGTCGGAAAAAGGGGTAAACTCATTCCAGTAGATGTTTTTTTGAACCAATTAACGAGTGTGAAAGAACAAGGTCACTTGATGATCTTTTCAATTTTAAGGAGTCTGAAAAGAACTTAAATATGGACTCTATAATGGATTTTCTTCTGGACTGGTTTAATGAGTTTGAAGAAACAAGCTCACTCGACGATCTTTTCACTTTTAGGGAGTCTGAAAAGAGCTTAACTATGGACTCCGTGGGGGTTCCTTTTTCGTAAATTTAGTCCCTCGGGCCTGAAAAAGGGTTAAACATACACCTGAGAATACTCTTCTAGTGAACTAAAGTTACTAGAGTATACCTTTGCTCGTAAAATTGACCATCCAGACCGAAAAAGGGGTAAACTACCGCCGTACAGATGTGTCTTCAAATTTTAGTTTGGCAAGCATGAAGGGCAACAAGATTGCTCGACAATCTTTTCATGTTTAGAGGGTCTGAAAAAGACTTGAAAGAAGACCCGTTTTTCTTTTGGGAGTCCCTAGGGTAAGGCTAAGAGTGATAATATATTAGACATGTGAAGGATCAAACTCGTAATCAAGACAAGACTAAAAGGACTCCTGAGCATATAGTCATTAGTGATGGCATGGACACCAAAATGCAACCAGGATCTACCTAGGGAATCCATGTGAGTGTAGGCTCTACCACTAAATTACAACACTTATAGAGAAGCAATGATGGTTCCGTGTCACAATTCGGTGGGGTTGATCCTATGGTAAATCAAAAAGAACAACGAAGTGCAACAAGTGGAGGTGGAATCCTAACTTAAATGCACAAAGTTGGAAAAAATGACTTTTCACCAAAGGACCATAAAAATCCCCCAACTCCCAAAACGTTCTCCAAACCAAAAGTAAAGTTTATTGTAACATCCAATGAGAGACTCAAGAACCACGTTACATGATTTTCAAGCCAGAAAAAATGGCAATGGGGGTCAAAAAATGACAAAAAGGGCCAAAAAAGTCTATAAATAGAAACTGGCAGCTCATTATCACCATTGCAAATTGAGAATTGACCAAAAAGCCAAAAACACCCCTTTGTGAAAGAAGTTGATTCTGGGAGCTTCAGTGGATGAAACAAACTTTCGCTTGGACCAAGTAAGTACAATCTAGTCCCTCTTGCATTCCCAATTTTCCTTTTGTCATTTCTTTTGTTTTTTGGAGGGGAACACACCTTTAAAAAGGTCAGCCCTGTGTGTACGCAGGCTGTCCAAGCACAGCTCGCATATGCACGTGGGCAATGAAAACTCTGCCCGTGTACAATCGTGACTGTCCCCAATACAACCCTCGTACATCCTCCAACATATGAAAATTTTTAAAATTCATCATTTGACTCTCCTTTGAACTTGTCATTTTGTAGGATGTATTTCCATTGGAGAGAGAGAGAGCTTGAGGACATTGATTCAATGGTCGAGGAAGACCCTGCTACTGTCATCGCATTAAAACAATGCGGGTTGTGGAAATGCTTTCGGTATCCACTCATGCGGGCACAACCCAGGTTGTTGAATTCCTTGGTGGGTTACTGGCACCCAAATGCAGAGGCTTTCATGCTCAAGGGATAGTCGTTGACTCCAACGACTGAAGATATTTATTTTCTGACAGGCCTCTCGAGGAGAGGGGAACCAATCAACCTTCATGATTTTCCCTCTGGGCCTCACAACATTTCTGAGTAGATTGAACAAAACTATGAGGTCGGAATAGAAAAATTGGGTTCCCAGGTACCGATCCACAAAATCACCAACCTATCACTGAAAGTGATAGTTTTACTCATTGGGTGGATCACTAGATCCACGGCTTTACATCAAGCCTCTCGGGCACATATGCATTGCCCATTACAATGCTTAAATACACGAGTGTTTGATTGGAGTACAACCATGCTAGAGTGCATGAAGAGACAACTCAAAGAGTATCTTGGGCAGAACAATAAGAAATTCAGGTTCAGGACTATTCTTTGCTCTTTCTTCTTCGAGAGGGTACCCAGTCTTAGTCCTCGAGAGACTATACGGGGGCACATGGCCTCCTTCCTAGAAGTGTGCAGGTGGGAAGCTTTGTTGCCATGACAGGGGGGAGGGAGGACCATCAAGGCCTTTGATGATACATTTTTTGACTGGTGGTCTCGGAAGATTCCGACTATAGAGGATTACCCCTATGTTGAGATCAACTTCTCTAGAGATCCTGACATGCCCAGAGCGGAGCAAGGAGAATTAGGTACATTTTTCTTTAAAAGTTTTTTTAATTTTTTATTTCTTTTATATATATCATTTTTTATGTGTACTAGAGCACCTGACAACTATGTATCTGTTATGTACAAATGTGGGACCAATGCATCCAACTGATTTTGCGCGAAGCAGGCACCTTCCACGACCAGAGGTAGCAACAACAACTGTCGGACCATCAGCAGCAGCGGGCGTACCTCCAACCGGAGAGGCTAAGAGAGTTTTTAGATGAGTGGAGCGAAACATGTCCGCACTCACTCATACTATGCCTATGGATGAGATCGAGGATATCCCACCATATGTACAACCTCACATTGTTGGGGTTCCACGGACCTAGGTCCAACTATTTTGGCATTTGGAAAATGTTGTAGTCCACTATGGCAGGGCCAACAAGCCTCGTTCTTAGCTTAGGGTGGACCACTTACATACCAAGGGCACTCTTTGTATATTTGTGAGGGCATAAGCCCTGCGTTATATACCTGACTCATTATTTTTTGAGGCGCTTGTGCCCACCTATGTACTTTGATACTTTCAATATATATATATATATATATATATATATACATATTTTTATGTCTTATGGGTTACATTTATTTTCAAATGTATTTACATGTGTATGTGTGTGCTTTTCTTTATATGTGTGCAATATGCCAATCTAATACTTGATTAGCTAGAGTATCTATCATTTGATTCAATCTCCTAGGAACATGGATATACGTAATGTAATCAAAACAACGTTCTAAGATACGTACCCTAAGGAATCATTGATGTAGAGTAGGATCGTAAACGTGGTAGACCCTTTTTAACTAGGACACAACCAATTGTGCATCTAGGTAGACCCATAGGTAAGAGATACCGTGCGACAAGGTGTCACGAATCAACTCTATTATTGCATTGTATTCGGTGAAATTGTTTGTGGAGTCCCCTAAATAGATACCACCAGAAGATAACAAATGGCCTTGAGGTGTGAAAATCACCCAAGATGCAGAAGCAAGCCTCCGAGTGTGTCGGCTAGCACCGACTGCAAATCCAATGAACACATCCTATTCACTTGACATCTGCCATAGTGAAAAGATGACATCAAAACAACACATCCATAAAACCAAAAAGACAAAAACTAAAAATGTATAAGAACTATACATATGTACAAGAAGTCACCCAAGGCGACACACCTATGAGTAATACTTCTTGAGGTAGAGCCCATTTCTATGCTCTGCTAAATATTTCCCTTCAAAGTCAACCAGATGATAAGCGCCCTTCTTTAAAACTTCCTTCATGATGAACGGTCCGAACCACATGGGTTTGAATTTGCCTGCCCCCAGGGGATCCTTATCTTGGTCATAGACCAGGACAAGGTCGCCTTCGGAGAAAATTCGAGGACAAACGGACCGATCATACTGACACTTGAATCTTTTCTTGTGAGCCTCATTAGCCAAGGCTGCATCACATTGTTTCTCATTGAAATTCTTGAGATATAATAAACATTCCTCAAGTGGTGAAGTGTCTAGCAATAACTGTATTTCCAAATTAAGAGATGGGATCTGTCATTCTATAAGCAAGACTTCTTCCAACCCATAAACAAGTTGAAAAGGTGAGAAACCAGTGGAAGTCTTTACAGACATTCGGTAGACCCACAATGCCGAGTATAACATCAAATCCCAATTTGACTTGGCTGAATTGATCGTTCATTGTAGAATGATCTTGAGCGATTTATTCATAGCTTCCACCTGACCATTCACTTGTGGGTAATAAGGTGACGAGTGTTCTTGCCTCAACCCAAGCTTTGATGTTAATTCAAACATCATTTTGTTCTGAAAGTGACTGCCATGATCAGTGACAATCTCTTTCGAGATGTTGAACCTTACTATTATCTTATTAAACAAGAAGAGAGTTGTTGTCTCTCCATCATCCTTGAACGTCGGCGTAGCTTCGACCCACTTGGTAAATTAGTCTACTACTACGATGATATAATGGTGCCCCCTAGCTGAGGAGGGGTGGCATGTAGGGTATAATCAATCCCCCACTTGGTGAAGGGGGCAAATGTGATGACGAGAAACATGGGAGCAGGATGTGCCCTCATCTTCCATGAGAAGATCTGACAAGGGTGGCACTTCTTGATCGATTCAACGCAATATTTGATTAACTTCAGCCAATAGTAACCGGCTCGTAGAATCTTTTGGGTTGTTTCCAACCTAGAAAAATGACCACCACATGCTCCAGTGTGGCAGTCGTTAAGTACGAGTTCTTCTTCTTCATGGGTGAGACATCGACGAAGGATGCAATCTATACCTCGACGATACAAAGTGTCTTCGAGAATAAGATAGGTTTTTTCCTGATGGCGTATACGTCGACACTCGTCACGAGAAGTAGAAGTGGGACACTTCAAATTCTAGAGATAGACTAGTATATCTCCATTCCAGGGATACGAATATGCGATAAAAAACATATGTCCTTTAATAGGCAACTCTTCGGGTATAACATCACCTGAATCGACCGAAAGTTTCGAGACGAGTTCTGCAAAGACCAACGAATTTTTGGATTTCGCCGAAACAAAATCCAAGTCAAATTCCTAGAGGATAACTATCCATTTGTTGATCTTTCCACCGATTATGAGTCGTGTCAACACATATTGGAATGGATTCACAACAACAATGACAATGGTCTTGCGAAACAAGATATAGTGACGGAACCGTTGGATAGCATGAACTGCTGCCAACGCAAGTTTCTCAACATGGGAGTAGTTGAGTTCTGGTCCAACCAGGCCTCGGCTCAGGTAATAAATCATGTGCTCTTCAAGAAAATCGTCTTCTTGAACCAAGACCATGCCGATGGTCGACTCTGCAGCGACCAAATACAATAATAAATATTTATTATAATTGGGTGTCCAAAGCAAAGGGGTAGACATGAGGGCACATTTCAACGCTTTGAAAGAGCGTTCAGCAGCTTTGTTCCAATGGAAAGGAATATCCTTCTTTAGTAAACGCATGAACCCTTTTGTGATCTCGACATAGTTTGCGATGAAACACCATAAAAATTTCACTTTTCCCTGTAAACTCTGAAGCTGAGGGACTGTGCACGGGGGAGGCAACTAAAATTTCGCCTCAACCTTTAAAGGATCGACCATGATCCCTGTTGTCGAAATTATGAAACCTAACAGACGACCTGACGTCATGCAAAAACTGCATTTGTTTGGATTCAAGTGAATTCGGTAGTATCGAAATCACTCAAAGATAATTCGGAGGTGTGTGGGATGATCATCTCTCTTGTGAGATCGTGATGCTAAATCATCAAGATAAACCTCGACTAGGTGTTTGAGATCGTGGAAAGAAAAAGACATGGTCCGCTGAAAAGTGGCTCCAACATTCTTTAGGCCAAAAGGCATCTTGCGATAAGAAAATGTACCCCATGGACAGATAAAAGTTATTTTATGGTGGTCCTTGGGTTTGATTTGTATCTGATTGTATCCCGAGAAACCATCCATGAAAGAAAAAAACTCGTAGCCTACACATTCATCGACAATATGGTCAATAAATGGAGTGGGGAAATTATCCTTTAGACAGACCATATTCAAATCATGGAATTCCATACATACATGAATCGTACCCTGCTTTTTGTTGATTGGAACGGTATTCTACACCCATTGAGTCAATTGGACGGGGTAGATGAAACTAGCTTTGAGTAGTTTCTCTACTTCAATCTTAATAGTTGTTTCTTTACAAGGATTAACTGAACAAAGCTTCTGCCGGGCCGGCTTGGCATCAGGGTAAGTCGTGAGTTTATGTTCAACGATTCTTGGATCAATGCCTGACATTTCCTCATAAGACCAAGAAAAAACGTCGTGAAATTCTTTAAATAAATCTGTATAGATTGGAATCTCCTCAAGGGAACAGTCCGCTGCGATGAAGACATTCTCCATGACGCTAGGGGTTATGGAGATAAAAATAGGTATCATTTTAGCGATGGTTTCCATATTACCCTCAGCATAAACTGTGTGCATAGCCAGAGGATTAATAAGACAAGACCTATCTCCAGTCATAGTCAACACAAATTCTCCTACCTATATTCGTCCTAACTCTGGGAGGAAGTATGATATGTGATGGAGATCATCTAAGGGCCTGTCTGGACTAGTCAATGCCTCTAAAATAGCCTCTTCATAGGGCAAGACCAAGTCTAAGGAATTGATAGTGGCAAGGGAACCTTGAGCCTAGGCAGGCTCGAGACCTGGATCTAACTCCGGTGCAGGAGTCAGATCGGGGTCGGATGAATCTTGCTGGACTATAGAGTACACAAATTCTGTCATGGACAAGGGCATGGACATGCCATGGTGCCCTGTCCCTTCCATCATGGTTGATGGGGAAGGAAGAATCCATGGATCATTAAAGTAAGTCATACGGAATGACGACACTGAAAATATTTCAACCTTAGGCTGGTCGGGGACAACCGATATCATTTTGACATCGCTGGAAGGAGGAGGGTAATCGAAAGTACCCATGAGAGTTGGGCACAAACCAACCCCCACCTTGACGACTCCAGGATGTGGGTTATCAATCATCGGGACCGTGGATGCTCCCGATGAAGGGTCAGTTCTAGAGAAAGACAATTGATCAATGGCCACTAGTCATCCCTCATGTCGAAACAACAAGACCCAAAAAACTGTAGCAACCACTACATGCATGGCATATGTCCAACTCCTTCCTAACAGGAGGTTGTATTTGAGAGGTGCATCAACCACTTCAATTTTGATGCACAAGGTCTTTCCTCCTAATTGCACAGGGAAAGAAGGAATGATTCCATGTGGTATGAAAGAATGACCATCGAAAGTCGTGAGAAGAGTAGGTGAAGGAGGCAAAACGGGTTGGCCAATGGCCTTCCAACACGCCAATGACACCATGCATGTTGAGGCACCCTCATAAACCACTGTGCGGAAACTATTCTGGGTAGATGATTTCGTGGGGTTAGCCACTACTATCTGAAATGTGACATGGTATGGGAGACAAGGTTTCAAGTCAGTTGTATCAAGCGTGATAGTTCCCGGATTACATGTCTCGGCGGATCCTAAGGTGGCTAACAGAACCTTTCCTTGCGAAGGGAAGCTCTGAAGGACCTCCAAATAAGACATCACGCAAGGGGTTTGTGATAAATCCTCCACCATAGAGTAGTTATGGGCAGCCCTCGCATTTGGATTATGTGAATCTTTCTTGAACGCCCCTTTCGAGATGCGTGTCATTGTTTCACCCATCGTTCTCTCCATCTAGAGAGGAAGAAATGGGTTTTCAGATTCTTTGTTCTTTTCTATAGTACTTGGCATTTCGTAATCATGTTCCCTAGTAGCTATGTGGGATTCACCTTTCAACATATAGACGTTCGAAGTCGAGGGATTTCTAGGTGACGAAGGGGGTCCCTGATTGCCCCCATCCGTGTTCGCAGAGGCTAGAGTTAAATTTTTCCCATGAGTAAATGGGTTCACTAACACTGCAGGGTGCTGCTATGCCAATAACGTTTGGGATTCTGCGAGTTGAGGGCACAGGTGAGTCGGGTGGTATTCTGTGCAGAGGTTGCATGGATACTTCGACTTATTTCTCTCTGTGTTTCCCTCGCCAATGTTATTGGTGGGTTTCTTATCCCCCTTTCCCTTCTTTCACTAATTTTTCTTCCCTTCATCCTGCTGGTTGGCCTTTGGGTTTTTCGATTGCACATTGTGTACATCTGATGTTTGAGCAGGGGGAGCAGTCGAACTAGGATTTGGGCTAGCCACTATCTGCTATATTGACAATTGTTGCAATTGGTTTGACAATGGATCAGTGGGATTTGCTTGTACTGAACCAACAATGCCATCAGCATGTGGTCCAGACTTATGTTTGGTCTTATCAAGAATAGACCATGGTGCATATGGAAAAACTTCGTAAAGCAAACCAGACTGAGAGTAAATCAACTCTAGTTATTGATCTCTCATTATCACTTCTTCCTCCAAAAAGACCCTCGACATTGCTACGTCCTTGGATAGCTGGGGTACCAAAGACTTCAGAAACCATTCCAACAGGAATGCTGGTGGAAATAGTACTTTAATCAAACTCTTTCAACACCACCATTCTTGGATGTGATCATAGATATGGTCAGCCTTTGTCTGCTCAAAGTTGGCCAACAATTTTGTGTCGGCATCATATCTCACAGGTAATTGAAAATGATTTATGAAAGCCATTTCCAATTCGCTAAAAGAATAGTATCTTGAGTGGTCGAGCTCGATGTACCATTTCGCGGCACTCCCAATAAGAGTGCGTTGAAACAAACGCAACTAAACAGAGTCGTCCCTCAAAGAATTGGATGAGCACCATAGATGAAATGTGGTCACATGATCGCCTGGGTATTCGTTAGGATTGTCTTCAAACTTTCGAATGTCCGAGGGAAACATGGTCGGCATGGAAGACCAATGTGGTTCATGACAGATTGGGTCATTCAAGTATGGAAATTGAAAAGTTGCCAGAAACGGTAGCTTAGGTTGTTGAGTATGTACAGGAGGATAGAAGCCTGGGTTTTGGCTGGCACTGGGTTGCCAGGAAAAGTTAGGCTGTTGGTCTGGGTTCTGGTAAAAACCATGGCCTAGGCTAGAATTCGGATGCTGCGCTTGTTGAGACGTCATCGACTGACTCCTATAGTAGTACGTTGAGGGCTGAGAAGGGATTTCTCCCGACGTAGTGTTCCAAAGGTCCTAGAAAGGGTTTCCCCTTGCTGATCCGATAGGCATAGGTCCTAAGCCTTGTCCAGGGTTCTATTAACCATGGAAGGGGTTGCCCCCGGTCGGCATCCCTGACGAGGGAACTGATCCCTACCACATATTACAAGGTCCTTGAGAAGTGTGTGCCCCCTTTGCAGGAATAGTACCCTGCACAGGATTTTGTGATCCAAAACTAGGGTTTCCCCCAACCGAAGTGGCAGTTGATGAGAATGTGTTGTTACCAAACGTGTCGAACAAAGAGAACAACAAAGAATCCTGTTGGCATAGGGGTAGACCCAGGGTTCAACGCTACAACAGTGCACTAACAAATCCCTAACTACCAACGCTTTCGACAACACCTGCGAAGTAGATGAAGTCTCACCCGAGGTAGAGGTAGGGGTGGTTGTAAGACTCAGGTGTCTGCAACCTTAAATGGGACACAGATCTATGATTGTACTACTTAATAAAGCACTTAGCACCGTCAGTTCCTCAAGATGCAATCAATACCCACTTCGTTGATAAAATAGAGCTTCGCATCATCCACACTAATCTAATGTATTTAATAACTTAGCATAGGTAAACAAATTAGATCGTGCAGATTAAGCACTAAGCATGGCCATATAGATCATATCTAACATTCTCGCATATCATAAGAACAAAGCATAAGTAGATCTATCTAAACGTATCAAAGTACTTATCAAATAACATGTGAACACATCAAAACAAGGCACAAAGCAGCATAACATAGTATTGAAGTGGTTCACCCCCACCCCGGGGCTACGTCCACCAACTCTTCTTCTTTATTGTCTTCATTCAATTGGTTACAAGCACAGAGCCTCAAAACCCTACTTTGCATAGGACAGATATCAGCGTAGCTCGCTAGATCCTTCTTCCTTGCGTTACAACACTAAGCCTTCCACAGTCTGTTACAACCACTTGCACTTAGCTCTGCAAGTCTCTCATAGTAGGCACAAAGCACTTACAGACTCTATTTGCTCTTAGCATACATTCAAATCACATATATGCACCACGCTTATATCTAGCCTAAGCGTCTATTTATATATTACAAAATAGGCCTAAACATGGGTAAACCCATGGGCCGATGTCCCATTCCCATTACATATTCCCACATCCCAAAAAGGACCCAAAAAGGGTCCGAGATCCCATGATCTCCCCTTCGTCTTCCAATCTTCCTTAGACAAGCTGTCGAAGTCCCAAAATAGGTCAACGTGACCAAGAATCTCCCAAAACGTTGTCAAGGGCCAACAAGCCCCCAACACTCACCTGTGACTCGTCCCGAATCACTCTGGTCTGATCAGTTCTGCTTCAAATGCCTCGAGTTTGGCTCAAGCTGCTTCGACTTGCTTATTTTCTACAACCTCTTTCTCGGTGAACTCCTAGATCAATACGTCATTCACTAGCCCTTCTAGGCATTGTTCTGTTGTAGTGACAACATGTTCTAGATCTGCTCCTCATCTTTCAACCTCTGTGAACAATTGGCATGCTTTATATTGCACAGGTTGGAGCTGTTGAGTTACTTCCATAACCTTGCTCTGGATTGTATCGATCTGCTGCTGGGTGGTCCGTTTCTCTTGAGATCTATTCATTCTGTCTACAACTGACGACGCCTTCAGTTGCGCCTGTAGTGTGTTTGCATGATGGTTCACTTCCTGGAGTTGCGACTCCAATGCCTGCAATTCCAGATTCTCAGTGAGCTTCTCATATGTTTGGGTGATGCGGTTAATCAGCTGCTTGCATTCCAGGGTAAGAGCTTTTAGTCTGTCAAATGCGTTGCAGGCAGTTGCTTCCCTTAGGTCTCTTACGTCTTGCGGGGTCTCGAGCACTGCGCATAGCTCCAAATATGCTATGTGTTGTTGTAGTTGTTGAATCACTTCTTCAAGTTGCACGACCTACTATGGGATTCTCTCTTCGGACTTTACTTCTACAACTGTCACAGAACGAAGTGATTTGTTGACCCTTTCCTTTACTTTGAGTTTCTCCACGAGAAACTGTTCCTTTTCTTTCTGCAGCTGGACTTTTTCTTCATCCCACTTTTCTTGGAGAGCAAGCATTTCTCGTTCTGTAGTACTACGTTTCTCTAAAAGGTATCCCTATACTTGTGCTAAAGCCTGGGTGGCTTGCACTGTTTCCTCCTATTCTCGTGGAAGGCTAGCTTCGACTGTGTCAGCAATTCGGTGGAGTTGAGTTGACTCATCTCCTAGTTCTGTTGTTTCCAATGGCAGATGTGCAGTAGAAATTGCATGGCTAGACTGTAGTTCCTGCTTCACCCCTTGAAGTTCAACCTTAATTCGATTGTATATCTCCTCCTGCTTAGCCTCTTGATTCTCTTCTATCTCCAGTGAATCATGGTTTAGGGATGCTACGATGAAATCAAAGTCATCTGAGGTGAGGGTAGTCTACATTTTGGTCATATAGGTTTTCGATTTCTTCCGAGAAGAAGGATTCGGGGGGGGGACCTTCCTTTTCTTCGAGGGATCCTCCTCGTCTTTAGGTGGTGTAACCTCGCCTTTCTTTTGTTCAACTTCTATGCCATCTATCTCTCTGCCATATCCTCCTTGCTCAGGTGAGATGGAAGTAGTATTTGTTGAGGTACTGCTTACGTCTTGGGCTTCTTCATTTTTCTTTGTCTTGTTGGGTCCAGGTGTATCATGCGTTGCTTCCGGGATGTTAATGTCAGACATCTCTGTAGGATCTACTGGAATGAGGAGGTCCATCCACCAGTCTTTAGTAATCTCTTCTAAGTCCTCCTTTGTTAGCTTGTATTAAGACTGAAGTTGTTGCTTGTGCTCATCAGTGCGCACTGTAATATAAATGAAATGGTGGTCCACATTGAATTTCATCAAAGGCTGAAACCTGTGGAGAGTATTTGGCATGATGCAAGGCTCGGATTGGATGGTTTTCTTCAGCTGGTTGTAATAGGTATGGAACACAACATTTGACTACCATTGCTTGTTCATGTCATTGGAATACCATAGTGTATTGAACTTCATGACCAAAGGTTCAAAGGGCTCAATGTCCGGGAAGGTCGCACCTTCCGGCATCTCCCATGCGATGAAAGCAATCAGGATTAGAAGCCAACTAAAGTGGAATTTGTATCCATGATCTTGCACTTCCTTGCATTCCATTTCTAACTGTTCATGAGGTACCTCATCCAATTCATTTGTAGGCCCTCCGCGCACTTTCCTGCAAGGTCGACTACAAAACCAATCACTTGGGTGGGTTGGTTCTTGCGAACTAACTTTCCTACAATCAAATAATAGGCAAGGTGCACTGCGCTACTCTAGATAGAGGCTACCTTGTAGCCTGGCATTCCCTTCTCGACATCTCCATAAGTGTCCTTGATCCTTTGTGCGAGAGCACGGCCCATGGATTTTCCAGGATAGAAATCCTATGGGTCGGGTCCTTGCATGCTCAACCTTATGATATGATTGATCAACGTCGGATCCACTTTTATACGACAGTTTAACCACAAGTATCCTCCATAGTAATAGGACAACTACAACTTGATGCACACATTCACTTCTTGGTGCCTTTTGAAGTGAGTAATCTTCATGACATTGAACAGTGTGGACTCTGTGAGGTTCATAGTCCATGACTAGGGAACTATCTTCAAATTATTTCCCTTTGTTCTGGTCAGGTACTTATGTGGGGTGAGCATGTTGTAGACCTTCCTGTCACCGAGGTTGAAGTTGCTAAACTTCAATGATGCAATATTTTATTGATCTGCGTGTATCCCCTTCGGGAGGTACGTAGTGACCAAAGCATACTCAAATTCTCTGGGCACACTGTCTCTATTGATTACACCTCTCAGAGGTGGTAAATACGCAGGTAAAATGTTCGGAATCAACTTAGCATTCACGAGATTATCTCTGTACTTGGTTTTCTTTTCATCGGCTGGATGGGATGGTCCAGCTCAAGCAGTGGACAGAGACACTTGCATTTCTCTCATGGATGAATCCTGGATACCTTCAGATGTCGACATGACTTTCTCAGTCACCAAGTCGATCAAAACTTCTTCAACAACTTTCTCTGCGGTGCTCAATTCTTCTGACATATGCACTCGGGGTGAACAATCATGAGTTCGGGGAAAAACTTAGACACAGTACTGAGATAGAGAGAAAGAGTGTGATGATCACTATATAAACCCGGCTTAGTCTGCAGGTTCAAATTCTCAATTGGAAAAAGTGTTCTAGGCACGTGGCGCAGTAGGATAAATAGGGAACTTGACAATGGTTCGCTTGCAACAGGTATGAGCCTCCATTAACTCTTGTTCGGTCCATTATGTAATGGTCCAATGGTCTGATGACGAACCATAATTTCCTTTCTACTCGTTCGGAGCATCGATCAAATGGTTATAATGTCCCCAACGACTATATTTCTTTGTCATGGCGAAGTGCCATGTGTCGTTGTTATGATATTCTGACGAATCTCCCATTTTGCAATTTTTCCATCTGCGAATTTCCCTCTAGAACCTTCTGCAACTTTTCGATCCTAGCTCTCTTCTTACTTAACTTTCTAGCCTTTTTTCCAGTGAGCTTCGTCTCGGTATTCCTTTTTCCATTATGATTCTTATCTTCTTTGGTCATAGTCACTTCGCGATGTTGATATTCTTCCCTAGGTTCCTGGATAATACTCCTTCTTTGTCTGGGGTAGGTACTTCAGTCTTCTATGGATCCTCTAGTGTTCTCTCAGCTTCAACATTTGGGTTTCTAGTGTTAAATAGCTTCAATCTACTCTCTTGTTCTTAAATCAAGTGTGTGATCCTTCTGGTCATGAAATATTTTAACTCTTGTTTCTTCTGCTTCAAAAATTCTTCTTCTTCTTTTCGCCTGGCTTGATCTCTATGAATCCAAGGTTTTCCTAGTAACATGGTAAATGGGGTGCTGTCTTCAATAAATTTAATAATCTCAAAATATTCTTCTATCGAAGTTCCATTAGCGTTCATCGGTATGCGAGTGAGCTTTCCACATAGGTTTATCATCTTTCCTCTGAATAGTCCTATTCCTCCTAATGAAGGGATAATAGCAGGCTTCCCTATGGCTTCCCAAGTTCTTTATGTCATGATATTCACCTGTGTTTCTTCATCCACAACACATTCAATGTCAAAGTCTCCTATTCTTACTTCAATGCATTCTTTTTCCTTGAAGATCGCTGATAGTCTGACATGTCGATGGTCATTCAGGGTTTCTTTTATTTGCAACCATACTTTCTTTGATTCTTTTTGGGGTTCTGCCATTCCTTGATCTTCCTTAGGGTTTTCTTGATTCAGGTTCATTTTTTCAACTTTAGCAATCATTCTAAGGAAATCCAACACTTCATGGTCCATAACTTTACAACAAAGACAAACAGGTCTTTTCCTATGGAATTCCTTAGCAAGATGTCCCGGTCTTCTGCAACTATAAAATAGGGTTAATCCTCTCTTTCTTTTAAATAATCCCTATCCTTTCTGGTACTGCACACTAGGATCATGGTAGCTAACCTACAAAAAATTCTTTCTAGGATATTGCATCCATTTGTTAGTCCAAACATTCTTTCTATGCATAGGTATAACATATCTTTCACTATTCTTATCATATCTAATCATATCAAGCCTTCTTTCATCTATTAATGCCCTAGTTTTCAAGCTAGGACATAACCTATCAAACATACTTAGATCCATACTTTAGAAACAAAAAATTCCACTTATCTTACTTCTACAAAGCACAAAGCTTCTAGATCTAAAACTTTTAACTATTCTTACCTTTATCAGAGCACAGAGCTTGCAGATCTTACCTCTTTTAATCATAAATTCTCACTTTTGTCTTTCTTAGAGCACAAAGCTTTCAGATCTCGCTTCTTTCCTTCAGATCCAACCTCCTTTCTTCAGATTGGGATTCTTTCTTTAGCACAGAGCTTTATAAATCGAGTAGGATACTGCATACTAGGGCATAGATCTACGCACAGATATTTCACAATCTCAGGTCGAATCTTTGCACAAAGCTTCTTCTTTATCAGTTCCCAACAATCACAGTTTCATGTCCAGACAATGGAACCATTTGTTGGCTCAGGGGTAGACCCAGGGTTCAATGCTACAACAATGCACCAACAAATCCCCAACTACCAGCCCTTTCGACAACACCTGTGAAGCAGATGAAGTCTCACCCGCGGTAGAGGCAGGGGTGTTTGTAAGACTCAAGTGTATGCAACCTTAGCTGGGACATAGATTTGTGATTGTACTACTTAATAAAGCACTTAGCACCATTAGTTCCTCAATATGCAATCAATACCCACTTCGTTGATAAAACAGAGCTTCACAACATCCACACTAATATAATGTATTTAAGCACTTAGCATAGGTAAATAGATCAGATCGGGAAGATTAAGCACTAAGAATGGCCATATAGATAAGATCTAACATTCTCGCATATCATAAGCACAAAGCATAAGTAGATCTATCTAAACATATCAAAGTACTTAGCAAATAACATGTGAACACATCAAGACAAGGCACAAAGAAATATAACACAATATTTACGTGGTTCAACCCCACCTTGGGGATACATCCACCAACTCTTCTTCTTTATTGTCTTCAGTCAATCGGTTACAAGCACAAAGCCTCAAAACTCTACTCCGCATAGGAAAGAGATCTGTGCATCTCGCTAGATCCTTCTTCCTTGCGTTACAACACTAAGACTTCAACAGTCTGTTACAACCACTTGCACTTAGCTCTGCAAGTCTCTCACAGTAGGAACAAAGCACTTACATACTCTACTTGCACTTAGCATACATTCACATCACATAGATGCGCCACGCTTCTATCTAGCCTAAGCGTCTATTTATATATTACAAAATAGGCCTAAACATGGTTAAACCCATTGGTCGATGTCCCATTCCCGTTACATATTCCCACATCCCAAAAAGGACCCAAAAAGGGGCCGAGATCCCTTGATCTTGACTTCGTCTTATGCTCCTCCTTCAACAAGCTGTAGAAGTCCCAAAATAGGTCAACATGACCAAGAATCTCCCAAAACTTCGTCAAGGGCCAACAAACCCACTGGTGTGGTACTAGAAGAAGGTCCTTGACTACCTTCTCATGAAAGATTGTAGTTCATGGTCGGCTAGGCGGGTTGCTGAGGAGCACCGCCAAGCAAGGGAGACGACAGAGGTATCTGAGTGTTATCACTGAAATTTTATCCACAAATGGTTACAAGAATTCAGCATCGCCAAACAGTTATGAGGTCACCCATGGACCAAAATTACCACAAAAGCATTTCCAAAGGGTCAAAAACTATACAACCACTAAAAAAATTAAAGTGCGCTATGACTACACAGGGTGCGCACGCACATGCACGAAACATAAACGCAGGAAAAGTGCACATGCGCCCGATGCGCGACTGTGGTCGCAAAAAGCTGTGCACATGTGAGAAAGACACATATATGAGAGTTGGCCTTCCACCCACTTCTGGTTCAGCTTCCAAGTTGATTTGACACTCAAATCTAGAATGGATCCGACTGGGTGGATGGTCAAAGACCTAAAAATGCCCTAATTAGCCTCTTTACACACTACAATCTAGTTGCACAATACCTCAAAGAGGTGCTATAAAAAGGCCATGGGTGCACTTCATTTTTCAAGGAATTCAATAGCAAAGTTATGCTACTACTATTCTCTTGAGGAATCCTCTATTCTCACCAAGAGTATACTAGCACCATTGCATTGGGCAATCCATCTCACCCCTTGAGTGGATTAGCAAAGAATTATTTCACCATTTTCATTCAAAGTCGTAAGAAGAGCTTATTTGTGGGGGTCCAAGAGCCCTCCCTTGGAGGAAGAAGGGACTCATAGTCCTCTTTCTTCTTGGTGTTTTCTTTCACTAATATCAGCCTTGCCATTGGTGACATGGGTCTTATTGTTTCTTTTGTCCTTATGTCCTTATGCTCATTAGTTTAGTTTTTATTTTATTTCTTAGTTTAATTCTTAGTTGATCTTTTATATTTCTTTCTCTATCCCTTTTCCTTACAGTTGTCCTGCTTAGCAAAACCAACTAAGATTGCAAGCACCTCTATTTTGCTCACTAAGGTGATGAAAGAGGTGCAATAGATTGGTGACTCCACTGGGGAAAGGTATAAATTCCTACCCCATTTGGGTTTTTCTATCTCTTCTTTTGGTTTATTTAACTTGCAGGTGCATTAATTGGCCTAAGCCGACCTACAAAACATCCAATTCCAAGTTGAATTGGGAGAATTCCATACGAAATTTTCTTTTGTGGCTGTGTGTCATCTGTGCATGGGGTTTTTGGCCCATAGACATGCATCGTGCGCACATGCGCCTAAGTCACAGTTCTGTTCTGCGCTCCTATGCCCATAAGCTCGTTTCGGTCTGCGCACAAGCGCTCAGTGCACCTCTGTCTCCACTGAGACCTGCGCACCTTGCAAAAAATACACATTGTAAGGTTTTTTGTGATTTGGGGAATGCCCCTAGCCTTCTTAAAAGTGATTTCATGCATGTTTTTAAGCTGCACCACACCTAGTTCCTTCTTCATATAAAGGGATTAGTCAAAACACATAGGCACTTAAGGGGTTTAAAATCATTTTTTCCTCTTTTTGCTTTCATTTTGCCACATGGATGGCTTGCTTTGACTAAAGGTATAAATTGGAATCATTTGAAACCACATCTAACTTGCATTGGGACTAGAAGTTGGATAACAATCACTTAGTATGCTCTTCTCTCACGCCTCCAAGTGACCTTGAGAATCAGAAAAAGATTGTGGGACAATTTCATCTCCCTTAAGAAGATTAAAACCTTTAGGAGAGGACAACAACCCTTCTTGGGACTCCTCTTAGTTTATTTTTCAAACACATCTTAAGATTGTAACGGGCCCAAACATGCCCACATGCTACAAAGATAGGATAGTGTTGAAATTTACTTTCTTAGATT
>SNQJ01S0016727.1:72121-93731 GCA_010110895.2 Picea sitchensis
ATGAGATCATAAGTTTGGTGTGATTCTCTTTTTCCAGTCCCCTTTCACCATTAGAAAGCTTGCTTATATAGCCTTGGAGAGGCTTTAACCACTTGAGATATCCTTGGGGAAGTTGAGGATTTGCCTCCTTTAGTTGAGGATCTTCCCTAAGACCATGGCTGGACTAGGGATTCGAATCCAACTACCTTCCAAGAATGAAAGGATCCTTCCCCCATTCATCTCAACAACTTAACCACTGCCCAGAATAGGTAGCGCTCCCTCAAAAGGGCCATCAGAGCGCTACAACGCTCCCCAGTAGGCTTAAGCGGGGCACCAACGCTCCTAAAGACACCAGCGCTCCCTCAAAAGGGCCAAAGGAGCTTTATAACGCTCCCATACAGTGTAAGGGGGAGCGCCAGCGCTCCCAGAAGAGGTATAGGGGAGCGCTCTCCTCCAAAAACTCAGTTTTTGAGGTGCTTTCAGATGGAAAAAGGTTCATGATCCTGCTGACTCATTTCTCCTCTTCCAAATCAAACGTTTGAGGTGTTTTAAGTGTCATTCTCATGTCGTTATAGGCACGACATAGGCATCATGGAAATATTTTTTCCTTAACACATGCGACACTTGTGAGCAAAATGTGACACATGCGACCTTTATAATGACAACACTTGCGACACTATCAAAGTGAGTAATTTTGACGTGTAACAGATTTCCCCCCAAAGTATGAAGTTAGAAGACATGAACTGATAACTGAAATTCTTTGTATACTTTCAAGCAAGGGTATAGACGTGGAGAACTTGACAAAAGCTGCACACAAACATCCAACAAATATTATGACATGTTTCAAACCCAAGGCAGGCATACCTATGCTTGGGTGATCAAGACTTGCAAGATATGGCCGCCACAAAATACACTGCGGATCCATAATTGTATTGATAAAAAGGTATAGCCACTGAAAATACACTATGGATCTATACTCTGATGACCTGAACTGATCGTAGCCATGAAGAATACACAGTGGATCTATGAGATGAAAAAACATAGCCACGGCCAATACAAAGTGGATCTATGTAACAGTATATGTGTCATTGTTCAAGAGAAACTCCATCGCAACCTGGGCAAAGTACATATCAAAGTGATCACTCAACCCAGGGTCTTCTTATCGATCCCGATGTAGTATGAATCTAACCATGTGAATAGATGTCCTGATGTCGAACATGGTAGAAACCACTTGATTACTGGTCAATGATGTAAACTGATAACAAGCGCGATGGAAATCACCATTAATGTCAATGATTCCCAAGGTACTCTAGTACATTCCAACGAATGTGAATGGATGAGCTGGAGTCGAACATCCATGGAATCATCCGATCAGAGTTCAATGATGTAAACCCATTGTCGAATGTGAGGAGGCATGCAGGTCCCAAAGTACTAACTGATTTCTATGTCTAGTTCCTGGATAATGTGTTGAAGTCGACAGGAATACGCTCGTCGAAGGAGGGCCTTGATGTATCCCCCATCAATGACACGAAACAGACACAGAGATGTAATTGGTAGATCAAATGAACATGGATTGACACGGGTATTGAGACAAGATATTTGTGATGGCCGACTCTCGAGGTGGATACTTCCCTTGAACACTGAGGCACAACAACAGAAACATGACATGGACCAAAACTTGATGATGCAGTGAATGCTGTGACTTACGTCAGGTGACCTAGAGGAGTGGAAGAAACTCAAAGGATTGGCTCAGTGTAGAGGTTTAGCGGATTATAATGTGTGCAAAGGACAAAGTGTCGTGTTCAAGGGCGACTCTGAGAATTACTTGGTAATGTTCTTAGGAGACTGCTTGGCTTGCTTATTTCAATTTTTCCCCCATCCAGATAGACGAGTACCTCTTTTTAATTTTAACAAGCTCGAGGAGGGTAACACATGCTCGATATAACTCAACTTCGGTGAGTTCCACTTCCTTTTTTTAACGAACTAGAAGAAGGGTTCGGTCCCGTATGGGCCTGTCGATGTTTTGTTTAGCGAGTCCAAAGATAGAAAACTCGAAGGTTTTTCATGATTATAGAGTTTGGAAAAACCCTTAAAAGAGAACTCTCTCAATTCCTTTTTTGTAAAGTAGTCTGACGAGACCGAAAAAGAGATAAACTATCGCTCAACAGATGTTTTTTTCAAATACTTTAACGAGCGTGAAAAGAACAAGGTCACTCGATAATCTTTTCATATTTAGAGAGTTTGAAAAGAACTTAAAGATGACTCCAATGTTGTCCTTTTTTGTAATGTTAGTCTCGCGAGGTTGAAAAAGAGATAAATTATCACTTGAAAGACGCCCTTTCAAACCGTTTAACGAGTGGGAAAGGAAGCAAGATCACTCGGCAATATTTTCATGTTTAGAGAGTCTGAAAAGAGCTTAAAGGAGACTCCAGGGTGTTCCTTTTTCGTATATCCATACAGGTCCACAAAAAAGATAAAAGTCTACCCAGATGCATTCTCATGTATTTACGAGCACGAGAAAGAACAAAGACTAAGCTCGGTATGCCCCCAGCTTGAAAGTTAGTGGATTAACTCCAGAATGATCAGCAAAGGCTGGAGACATGCCCTCCAAGATTCGATTCATTCACCAGCTTTGATGTCGTCACCAATTTCTCTAGTAGATGAGAAAAAGGAGAAAGGTGGATGAAAAAAAGTTTCAAGAGAGGTAACTGTTTCATTTTTTAACGAGCTTAACATAGGAAAAGAACTATACTCAGGACCTCTGTTTCATTTTTTAACAAGCTTGCCATAGAGAAGAGAAACTATGCTCGTGGTTTCTTCTTGGTCATGGCTTCCAAGAGGATAATGCTCTGGAAGGGTACCATGTCAAGGGACAAAACTCGGTCATGGCTTCCAAGAGATATTCGCCGGATGGAAAAGAATCACTCTAGAAGGAACACATGTTGAGGGTTGTGACAGGGGTAAGGAGATCAGGCTCTAATAACCCTACCAAAGAGATCACCATGTCAACTACCAGATCCAAAGCATCAGAAGTTGAAATCATGGGAGACAACGCCACATAATTGACATGCGGCGAGGATGATACTGTCTGCATATAAGAACCACTTAGGGAGGTAACCCAGTCAGGGATGATGAATGAAAGTTGATCAATAGTCACAATTCTTCCATCGTGAGGGAAAGATATCACACGGAAAAGGGTGGATACAAGAGCTTTCATAGCATAGACATAATCCAGCCCAAGGAGTAAAGAGAAATCCAAGGGGTATTGGACTACCATGACATCGATAAAGACAGTTTTCCCTCCCAAAGTTATAGGAAATTGAGGAAGGGTCCCTAAAGGTTGACTAGTTCCTCTGTTAAAATCTAACAGATTCTGTGTAATCGGTGTAAGCTGCGGACAACCCAAAGCGTACCAAGCAACATAAGACAAAATAATAACGGACGCAACTTCATCTATTAGCGTTTGAGGAATGTCCCGACCACGAACCTATACTGTAATCTGGAAAGGAATGTGAGAGGGAAGACAAGGTCCAGTTAGCGCACCCCAATAAAAAAGGATGGCTTCAGTACTTGGAGGGGGTTTCGCAGGAGAAGGAGGAATGCCTCCCGATACTGTAGAGTCTGTATTAACGAGAAAAACATGGGCAATATCAGGTTTACTCTCTAGAAGGAAAGTAGGATCGACCGATGATTGGATCGGATCAACCAATGGTGGACTTGGATAGACCACCTTAGCACTCTTCAGAGGAAGAGTGGGACTGGCTGAGGNTGCAAGGGAACTTGACAGTTTGCTTCTTCTTACCAACCTGAACATCACTAGTTGATGGGGTATCATCGACATGACCGACAGAGGCCAATGACATGGAGGACCACATTTCTAAGACCTAGGTAAGACCAGGGCAATCCCTCAGAAAGTGGTCACCCTTATTAAAGGCTACAAGGGAATTTGGGTTTTGGATTCTTCATTTTAATCTTGTTGACCTCATCAACACTCCCAGTACTATTAACAGTAACCGGTTTTTAGAGCCAACATCTAATGTTGTTGGGGTCTTTGTCCTTTTCGGGTTCTTCTTCTTCTTCTCTTTCTGTTTCTTCTTCTTCTAATCAACCTGGATACTTGCTTTAGAGCTTTCACTAGGCGAAGAAGGAGAAATGGAAGGAGACTTGATGGACGAGGAAGGAGAAAAGTCGACATGAGGTTGATGTGTGGGTGGTGTATTGACATCCAAAGTATTAGGTGCAACTGAAACATTGGGAGGATTCGGGATCACCGGAGTGGGGAACAACCAAATGGGTAATCCAATAGTGAGTCTTGGAAGACTCAGTGTGGAAACATATGGAGGACCAAAGTTTCCAAATGAAGGAAAAGTATAAGGTTCCCCAGAAGAAGGAGTTCCTCCATTGGTACTCCTAGGATTCGATGCCATTAACACTGACTCGACCTAACGTCCACTAAGTAAAACAAACAACACACATTATGAATATGAGAAGCAATCAATCAAACAAACCTTCCTACGATGAAACCACTAGTTGGTGATGAAATCCAACGTTGCGAGATCAAAATAGGAAGGGGCGGGGATAGAGTGGGTGGATCAGTTACGTTGGCGACCTTCTTAATGGACTTACGCCTTGGTGCAAGCTTCCACGCAATAATTGTGGATTTACCCTCCAAGGAGCTTGAGTGAGTTTGACCAACGTCTGTTCCAGGTACAGTGAGACTTCCCTTCACCGTCACCTTGTGTGAGACCCTAAATATTGTGGCTACTAAGGTCACCAACTCATAGTTAGCCCCTGGGCGGGTACAGTCGATAGTCCAATCAGAATGTATGGGCAGGATAACAAGTCTGAAATCAACCCGAAAGGCTCCCACACATAATCGTGGGTATACCTTCCAGTGACCCCCAATATACGATCCGACCACTACAAACAGTTGGGCCACGGAGGGATAATCTCCATAACTCACCTGAATGTGACCTCGTGTGTAACCCCTGTGTGAGAGGGGGATCCCAGCAAGATAATACGACAATTGGACTTAACTCTCCCTACCACAAGATACTAAGTTTGTTTGATAGCTTTGGAAAGTTATCCTTTCAACCTATTCCAAAGCCCTACACCTTAAACTAATGTAGGTTTGCTAGCAAAGATGTAAAAAGTCTGATAAAATTTAGTTAAGCATTGATTTTAATGGCTGTTGTTTACTCAGAGGGTGTACGAAAGTGAAACTGATGGAATGATGACTCAATTCCCGAAAATATGCATGAAATATGATAAGCAATCGTTTCTTTTCAATGAACACCTATTTAAGGGAAAGAGGAAGAGTCGTTTTCACTATCAAACACTTGATAAGGAATGCCCTCAATCAATTTCAGAAATGAAAACTAATATGCAAACTAATCACTAAGGTGTACTTTTTTCGTTTGTATGCGGATGATAATCAATTCAATGCAAAATTTCTCCTGCCAACTACCCTTTCAGATCAAGGAGATTCGGACAAGAAAACGCAGATTTCGCACAAACAACACACCCTTTTGCAATCAAACAAGAGAAAGAAAACCAAAAACGCAGAAGGAAGGAGAAAGAAATTGGATCATATGACCTCAAAGAACCAAACGAGAAGAGTTGCAGACTTTTGATGTCCTTTACTAGAGTTCTTGCTTAGTCAGATAGGAGAGAAGAAAGCAGGGGATCGATTTAAAGCTCTCAACAGCAAAAACTCATAAAGAATGAAGAAGGGCATAAAATATGAACAATAAGGTGTTTACTTCTCATGAGGAAGCATGTCAAAGGTCAAAGGAAGAATCATGAATCTTAAAGCAGCTCAACAAGTGAAAAAAACAAGTTTTAGACCTCCAAAAATTGCAAATTTTTAAGAGATTTTGGGCAAAAAGGGCTGATGCTCTGGTATAAGGGCCACCAGAGCATTATAAAGATCTGTCCAGTAGATTAAGGGAGTTCTAGCGCTCTGCTAACAAGGCAGGGGAGCGTTGGAGTCCTAAAGCTCAGAAAAAGTCCAAAAAACCCAAAATTTGAATCAAATTTTGACAATCAGGCTGAGTGTGATGGGGTAAAGAGTCAATCAGCAAGTGCAATCAAATATGAAGAGGTGAACAAGTTATAACATCAATCAAAGAGAAAGACAAGGTCTTATGAGGAAAAATCAAAACCAAAAGTTTCGATGCAATCCTTCCCCAGTGGAGTCGCCAATTTCTGTTGAAGGAAAATCTCCCTGCAGATAGGTAGATCTCCTCAAAGAGCTAGACTCTTAACTCTAAGATAGAAAGTGCTTATCATGGTCACTGAATTCCTTTTAGATCTAGATGGAATAGTGTGTGAGGAGGAAGGAGAAAAGAAGTACCTTTTACCGGTGTTTGTCCCTGCACGCTCCGAGTTGAGCTCCAATATTTCGCTCCTCGATAAGCCCTATAGACAAACAAAGTATGACTACTTCCTACTCTATCAAGATTAGTCTGAAATAGGTCTATCTACTAAAGAGACAAATTTATGTGAGATTGAACACGAATTAGAAAGAAACATGCCAAGCAAATTATATTAATGAGGACAAAACATTGCTTACAACCATAGATGAATTATAACAGTTTCGTCAAGTCCTCCTTGTCTACCCCTTGCTCAAAAGATCCACGATCTGAATGATGATAGCTTCACTGATTGCTCCCTATGATATCATAGGTCTCTTTCTTCCAAAATATATTTGTTTCAGCACCACTTATGAGATCATAAATTTGGTGTGATTCTCCAGTCCCCTTTCACCATTAGAAAGCTTGCTTATATAGCCTTGGAGAGGCTTTAACCACTTGAGATATCCTTGGGGAAGTTGAGGATTTTCCTCCTTCAGTTGAGGATCTGCCCTAAGACCATGGCTAGACTAGGGATTCAAATCCAACTGCCTTCCAAGAATGAAATGATCCTTCCCCCATTCATCTCAACAACTTAACTACTGCCCAGAATAGGTAGCGCTCCCTCAAAAGGGCCATCAGAGTGCTACAACACTCCCCAATAGGCTTAAGGGGGGTGCCAACGCTCCTAAAGACACCAGCGCTCCCTCAAAAGGGCCAACGAAGCTTTATAATGCTCCCAAACAGTGTAAGGGGGAGGGCCAGCGCTCCCAGAAGAGGTATAGGGGAGCGCTCCCCTCCAAAAACTCAGTTTTTGAGGTGCTTTCAGATGGAAAAAGGTTCATGAGCCTACTGACTCATTTCTCCTCTTCCAAATCAAACGTTTGAGGTGTTTTAAGTGTCCTTCTCATGTCATTATAGGCATGACATAGGCATCATGGCAGTATTCTTTCCTTAACACTTGCGACACTTGTGAGAAAAATGTGACACATGCGACCTTTGTAATGACGACACTTGCGACACTATCAAAGTGAGTAATTTTGACGTGTAACACTCCCACACCCTCACGTTGGGGTAAATTTTGTTCAACCCTCTCCCGTTCAACAATATCAAAATTTCGAACAGCTGAATACGACAAATCTGACCCATCCGTTGAATAATGACAAAAAGAAAGGAAGAAACAGGAACAATAACAACCTAGGCCAAGGCGGGAATCAACCCCAACAAAACCAACCCACTGGGGGGAACCAAAACCAAGGGAATCAGAACCCCCAGGGGGGAAATAACAACAATGTCAACGGAGAAATAACAATACTATCAAAAGCATCTTCCCTTGTGCCCTTTGTGGTGAGTTCGGTCATTATACTCATCATTGCCCCCAAATCACTGATTTTAAATGGCTGAAAGACTCAGGCAATCTACCACATCCTCCAGCACCGCCTGCCCCTCAGCAGGCCCCACAACAATACGTGCAACAACCCCCCCAGCCGTACTACATAATCCTATTCCACACCAAGGTGTGATAAACACCCAATAGGACACGCAACCTACCCCACCTCAGTTAGGACAGTATCTCAACCCAAACAATCCCGTAGATCGTACTATCCTCCTCACTAGTGAGGAAGAAATCCTTTTGCAAACACGTAATCGTCAGTACCATGTGCCCACTGAGTCTCCTCCCATTCCTCCAGAAACAATCCCCACATCATCGAGACCCCTGTTGGTGATCCCTCACCCTAACGCAGAACCACCTCTTCACATACCTCACATCCCATTGCGTAGGAATGCCCACAACCCACAGGCTAGGGCAGCTTATAATTACAGTTTGGTTGATGACTTAGCACAATCCCTGGCTGCCATGTTAGTCTTAGAAGTCCTTTAGACTTGTCCCACTTAGCGGAAATCATTACTTTCCACCTTGGGGCAGTCAACCCCGCAGATACTCGACTCATTACATTTGATCTCGACAACGGAGAACCTCACCTTCCCACTCTAATCGCTTTTCAAATCCCAGTAAAAATTCGAAACACTACAGTTCATCGGTGCATCATCGATGAAGGTGAATCCACATGCATTATGTCCAAATCTGTATGGCAGAAACCTAGTTCCCCTGAACTCATACCATCTTCCATTACCTTATGAGCTTATGACGGATGAACATCGTCTCCTGAAGGGCTCTTCCAAAATTTCCCTATAGAATTCGGGGGCAAGACTATTCTCATCGATATTGAAGTTATCGACGCCCCACTTGATTATAATATCATGTTCATTCATAGCTACATGTACACTATGAAGGAATTTTCCTCTTTCATCTTTCGAACAATGATGTTCCCCCATAACGGGAAGATCATTACCATTGACCAAGTCTCACATTACGAGCCTAACCTGTCTGCCAACATCGATAACTTTCTTCCTCTCATCCACATGATTCATGACGCATACCCACTCATCGAAATGGGTCCCAAAATTTTCAAAGACCCATCATTGTTAGGAACTTACCATGGTGCACCACCACTCCTTCATCCTTCCAATCAAGTATGCGTCATATCATCCAACAAAACTGACATAGGGGATACCCTTCCTCCTAGGGAGGATTCTATCATATCTGACGTCCCACTAGTCGCAGAGCTCCCCCCTCACAAGCCTCCTACAAACTCGTCGACTTCACCAGACCATGATTTCACCTCTCCCCAAGGCCAAGTCCCATTTTGGGATACAGTTCTCCAAGCCATTACTCAAATTCCCTTCTTCTACCCTCCACCCAGCGTACAAGCTTTCCAAGTAGCCGCAACGCTTACCCTCCCTAATATGGTGTTAGATTGGCACATATCACATCAAGATACCTCTACACATAGTCATAGCATATATAAACTAGACATCATCAAAAACATTAACAAAGCACATGTAAACATCACATAGATCTCAAAATGTATACTCATATATATATAATTTGGTCCACAGTGCCATCATAATGTTTATATACAAATATACAAACGTCTGCAGGCCAACAAAGCACCTCGATACAAAATGGGCTCATCAGCCTATATACAAAAATACAAACATACATAGAGTGACACTCAAGGTTCCTCTAGAGAACCACCTCCTGCCCCTCCCTCAGGCGGTGGTCCCCCACCCACTACTGGTCCCTCTAGACCGGGAGGTAACCGTTCGCTCATAGCAGCACCTGCTACTGCTACTTGCCGCACCACAGCCCACCACGACGGAAGAATTCCCACACACTACTCCACGATGCCCTCATACTGGATGTGCGACCACATTCCCTCAAGTATTCCCTGTAACACCGCCTCCAAGTGGCGGCGAATATCCTCAAAATCTACTCCAACATCCACTGGAGGAGCATGCGATGACCCGACACCTGGGTCATCAAACCGGCGTCTCCTCGTTGCTCTCTCGACTGGTCTCACCTCGGAATCCTCACGCCGACATCTCTCTCCTGCCCGTGGCCCTCCTTGTGGCGGTCACCCCGACTCCTGGCAATCCGGTGCTCTCAGCAACTCAACCTTGCGCCCGCGAGGTCCCACATGTACACATACACACAACCAAATGATAGTATCAGCATCTATACAAAATACACATGTCATGCTATCTCAAAAAATCAATATATCAAACTCATAAACGTACCTCGATGATCAAACACCTCCCCTGGAGGCAACACCATGTCTGGATCACCCCGGAAGTCAACACCAACATATGGATACTGCAAAATCACCTGTGGCATCTACTGCCACACCTGCATTGCCTCAGCCGTGAAGAAGTGGTCACCCCTGCCACCACTGTGGCGAACCAAAATAGTTGACCACCACCTCAGTTGCGACTCTCGCGCCCCAGGAGCACCTAATAAAATCCTAGGGTGCAACATAGGCACCCTCTCCAAAAACTAGGCCACTAGGATGGACCCAAAGGCAAAGTCCCCTGTATCAGTGGACTGACAACGGTCCAGCTGCCCTACCATCCTGGCATGTAGCGTAAGCCCCCAGGAAAAGTGCTCACCGACCATTACCCTCTCCATAACACTTAGCTGACCACCACTAATCCGCTGAGTCGCGAGGGACCCATACACCCTCATAATCATCGCTGCTATACAACGATGTGCTAGAGCATCCATCGCCTTGATGCTCATGACAGAGCCCGACATAAAGTTTTCCCTGGAATAGTACCTCTGACCCACTGTCACTAATGCCACGTCCGCAGGTAACATTGACTCCTCTAGTAGGGGCATTCCCCGAAACGGGAGCCCAGTCAAAAAATATATATCCTCCACCGCAGTGAAGGCAATCTGCTCTCCCCGCACCATAAAACAATGTAGGTCTAGACTCCACATATGGATAAGAAACTACAGGAGATACTCCTGCACCCATATCAACAGGCACTCAAAGAACTTTAGCAGTCCACAGGCTGCCAAAGTAACACGAACCCCCAGCTCCTCAATCGCCACGACATCCCTCAACTGGGACCAATCCCGCTCTCGCCAACCGACCAACATCATGCCAAATAATCACCTGCAGCCACATAAAAGAGTCCTAGGTCAGCCATATTGACTATCAAAAACATTAAAAAAGATAAGTTTTACACCCGTCAACCTTGCCCCCAAGGTGCGGTTGTTTAACCCACAGGCGTGCACATATGCACGCCTGTTCACCCCGCAGGTGTGCACGTATGCGCGCCTGTTCACCCCATAGGCATGCACTCAGGCACACCTGTCCATTGCAATGCGCGCCTGCTCACCCTACAGGGGCACCTCCATGTGCCCCTGTCATGAACACAGGCGCGCATCAAAGCACACCTGTCCACTACACAGGCGTGCACGCATGTGCGACTGTGTAGCAAATAGGTGCACACATCATCCGTGCCTTTGTCCTGCCTAAAAGCGCCCCCATCCATAGCCATCCTGATAACAGGCGTGCACTCATGCGCACATATTTCCGGATCGCCCGCGCATTTGGGGGCCCACACCCCTAAAACCCTCTGTACAACCCTCCGTACAGCCCCTGCCTAGAAATGGAAAACCTAATTCTATGTAGGATGATCAGAATACTAACCTGAAGCTTGCTAATCCTGAATCAACCGCCTCACTCTCCTGAAATATCCAAATCTCCTCTGAATACCTCTCGTCCAGTCACTCTGGAAGCAAGTACAAATGAGGTGGTAATGTGGGCCCTACAGCTATATATAGGGCTTTCCCCCAAACTTCCAATCACCATTCCAGGAGCTCCGGGTGTTCGTTCTTCGATCCGTCTTCAGCCACTGGATCAACATCCCATCATCTACATCAAGACAGTCCCTAAGCCACTTTTCATCCTTAGCCCTGGGGCACCATTTTTTCATACCCCGTCCAGGTATGCATGCTCATGTTCAAAATTATCAAATAAAGGCTCGTATATTCGATTCTCTTCAGATATTGTTCACGTTGGGTATTTGGTTTTCATGTGTGCAGGTACTTGGTCATCATACATCAACGCAACCCCTTTAGGTATATAATCAACACTAGCATGTAATCATTCCCTCTAAATCTCAATTGCATCTCTAGTCACACCCTCTGACATTTTCCTCTAGGATCTCCATCTCTGGCTCTGCAGTACCAACACCTCCATTTGCATCTTAGGTACTGTCACCTAGTAGCACTCTCCCCCACATGAGTTGTCTCATTCATAGCACCCTTTTGCACTTTGACACTCATGCTATTTTTCAAACCCTTTAGGGATGGGAGTCCCGATAGTCTTACATCATGTCACGAATCAACCACATACTCCTTCTCCTCATTTTGCTAGCTTTCCGACCAGACTCCTAGATTATCTCTTCAAGGTTCTCTTTTTGACTGCACCTCCGCAGTATCATGAACTCTCCATTTCATCCACAATCAGTTTTCCCCTCTGCAAATTTCCCTTCATTTCACCTACCTCATACAGAAACCCACCCATGGGGCCCCCACCCTCCACCAGTTCTCCAAGCGAATTGCGCCCTACCCAGGCCAACCATATTACATCGGGGCACCCGTTTCTGTATTTGTACACGCATCCCAAATTATTCTTTATTTATTTGGTACATTGTAAAAAACCTTTGTTTCCAGCATTTACATTACCTTTTTGTCGTCACCTTTGGCAACCTTCTTCCCTTTTTTGGCAAACGCAACCCATGTCGCCCTTGGTTGGGACACTCCTTATCCTCTACCCTTGTTGACATCGTCCATATAATCCAAGTATCCCACAGGCCACTTACCTCTGCCCTCTGAGTTTGTTCGCTTTGTTCCGCCTCTGGCACAACTTATCCCACGTCTTGTTGTCCCCCTGACACTCGACTTAGTTGAACGGTTGCGGCCACTTATACTTCACATATACCCCCAACCAAGGGCAGTCTTGAGTCTTCATACATCTTGACTTCGACCATGTACCTCCTCCAGTTCCTAACCTCACCTAGTATATTTCATGAAGCCCTTTGCTTCTGGGAGTCACGTCCCCCTTTTTTGTCGACATCAACACAATTTTCCATAAGGGCGACAATGTCTTGACTCTCATTATCTTTCCAATGAGAGATCTCGGATGGCACAGGGAGAACCACAATTGCTCCCTATTGTCGTTGACCCCCGTAGAATTCGACTTCAACACTTTCTCATATTACGGTGGGTCTTACTTTGCGACTCTTGCAGTTATTTCTTATATTTGTCGAAGACCTATGAACTTGGCTAGGCTATCAATGCCTACAAAATCCATGATATTCCTTACAAATGTCACTGCCTACTATTCAGAGTATGTTCCTCCGTAGAATTGTCTTCTGCCTTTATCACAACCTCCCTCGAGGGCGCTACAGTTGTCTACATCAACACATCATTCCTTTTTTGAGTTACATGACACGAGCATGGGGCATGCCTGCCTCGTTTGTACACAATTTATTTTTACACACATTATGGAAGGTTGGGTTCTACAGGTTCCCTTATCCCTCCAACGGGTAACTCTTGACAATCCCACTATCTCTCTCTCTTACAATGACACTCTCAGTAGAATAAACATTGATGGATTTCGACTATACGTATGCTCCTAACCTCATCCATCAGGGGGCATCTGTTATCACTGAAATTTCATCCACAAATGGTTACAAGAATTCAGCATCGGCAAACAGTTATGAGGTCACCCATGGACCAAAATTACCACAAAATCATTTCTAAAGGGTCAAAAACTATACAACCAGTGACAAAATTAAAGTGCGCTATGACTACACAGGGCGCGCACGCACATGCGTGAAACAAAAACGTAGGAAAAGCGCACATGTGCCCGATGCATGACTGTGGTCGCAAGAAGCCGCACACATGTGAGAATGGCGCATTTATGAGAGTGGTCGGTCTTCCACCCACTTCTGGTTCAACTTCCAAGTTGATTTGACACTCAAATATGGACTGGATCCGACTGGGTGGCTGGTCAAAGACCTAAAAATGCCCTAATTAGCCTCTTTACACACTACAAGCTGGTTGCACAATACCTCAAAGAGGTGCTATAAAAACGCCATGGGTGCACTTCATTTTTCAAGGAATTCAATAGCAAAGTTATGCTACTACTATTCTCTTGAGGAATCCTCTATTCTCACCAAGAGTATACTAGCACCATTGCATTGGGAAATCCATCTCACCCCTTGAGTGGATTAGCAAAGAATTATTTCACCATTTTCATTCAAAGTTGTAAGAAGAGATTATTTGTGGGGGTCCAAGAGCCCTCCCTTGGAGGAAGAAGGGACTCATAGTCCTCTTTCTTCTTGGTGTTTTCTTTCACTAATATCAACCTTGCCATTGGTGACATGGGTCTTATTGTTTCTTTTGTCCTTATGTCCCTATGCTCATTAGTTTAGTTGTTATTTTATTTCTTAGTTTAATTCTTAGTTGTTCTTTTATATTTATTTCTATAAACCTTTTCCTTACAGCTATCCTGCTTAACAAACCCAGCTAAGCTTGCAAGCACCTCTATTTTTCTCACTACGGTGATGAAAGAGGCATAACAATGAGCCCCACTGTAAGGGAAAGAATTATAAGGGGATGAGGTGCCCCCCATGGAACCTTACGAAGGAGTGTTTTAGCTTCCTGCCCCTAGACCCAAAGTCTGTAAGGTGGAGTAGGAGAGGACTGGGTTCGTGTCAAAGTTGGGCATCCCGTATGAAAACAGAGGGCCCATCACACTCTGCATAAACGGTGCAATGATCACCGCCATGGATGGAATCAGACCACTATCCGAGGTAGAGGCGGTCGAGACCATAATGGCCCGGACCTACGAAGGTGATTTAGGAGGTGGAACGCTGCCGACTGTGGCAGCCGTAGAGGGAGTATGAGGACTCCCTGATGAAGTAGCAACATTTTCTTCCATTTTTTCTTGTAGGATTATCTGACGCTCATGATGTGTTACCCTTGGAGGGACAATCTGTATCAGAAGTGGTACCAATAATTCAGTGATCGAAAAGTTATACAGACCGAGAGCTTCCTCTCCAAGGTCATAAATAGTTGGTCCCTCCAGAAACCAATGTTCTCCTCTCAGAGATGGTTCGGGTACAACTTCCTGTGACCTAATCGCCTCAAATGATCCTTCTTGGTCAAGTGTTCTCCTTCGCGATGGCGATAGTGGCTCCAAGTTAACAGGAAACAAGCCCAAAAGCCTTTGCGACCGGTGGATCTCTTGATCTTCCACTGTGTGAGAGGATCAACGACACACTAAGGCTTTCTATCATTGAAGACTAAAACACACACTAGAAAAAGTTCCTATGAGATGCTGCAAGCAAACCACTATTACTAGTTGGAAGAGCAGTTACAACAGCCAACACGGAAGAACCCTTCAGGTATACTCTACAAAGCATGGCCCGATGTCTACCCTAGGTACCACGTTATACCCCCGCAGTCACCTGTGTAAGTCCCTAAAATCAAAGGCAACTAGGTTTCCATCTCGTGAAAAACTACCAGGCGGGTACAGTTGACAGTCGGGTGGACCACAATGAGTAGGGTATCAAGCCTAAAACCTATCGAGGGTATCGAAAGAAAGTGTTCTAGAAGATGACTGAGGACCTCAAACAGATTCAATACCCATGAAGCTCCGTGGAAAATGCGATCAACGTAATCCCAAGATAAGTCCTCTATGTGTGTTCCTCCACTACGATTGGTCCGACTTTGGAGGGGTTATCTATGCTACCTTTCCGCACGTGACCTCATGTTTAGCCCCTATGTTAGAGGGGGTTCCTAGATAGTCTCCACGTTACTGGACTTTTTCACTCCCTAGCACAGACTCCTATGTTTGTTTTATAGCCTTGAAGAGTTTCCTCTCCAACCTAAATCAAGGCTCTAACCTAATCTAGTTAATGGACCCTACAAACAAAAAGTCTGATTAATTTTAATTAAGCGTTAATTTTAAGTGGTTTATCTTAAGTCAAAGGAATGGAAATGAAATTGATGGTGTTTGTTAAGAGACAAAAGAGAAGAACAAATGTTGGAAACAAAATTACTTCTTTTTCAACAAACAAAGATTTGCAAATTGAACACTCTTTAACCAAATTTTCTAACTAACTTTTCTCTCTAAGATATTTTAAAACAAAAACTCAAAACTAAATCTCACTTGACTGTGAGCTACTTAAAGTCCTAAGTATTCAGTATAGAACTTAATAAAGCACTCTTCTTCCTGAAAAAAAAACTAATCTAACTACTTAACCAAACAAGAAACTGGATTTTTAATTTTTTTTTATATGCTCCAAAATAAGAAACTTGAAAATGAATTCTTTTCTTTTCTTCTAAAGCAAGTAAAAAGGGAAAAGTGAAGACAAGACGAGACCAAAAACCAACTTCTGGTCTACTACGGCTCGCAGAGAGTTACTGACAATACTAAACAAGTTAATCATAAAAAACTCACAAAACTTGTCTGAAACCTTAATAAAAAATAAAAAAAATCTTGATAAAGAAAAAGATAATTGCTATCAAACGTAGGCCAAAGAGTGTACGAAATAGAGACTAGGGATAAATCAAGAAAACCCCTGATAACAATGGATTCATAGGGAAGAGGATGACTGCCTCTTCTTTAAAAATATTTTCCTGATATATGCACACAATTGATACTTCAGCAGCCTGCGTATGTACACAGGATGTCCAAATAGAGGGTGCGTACGTACGCGTGCAGACCCACTGCAGGTCGCGTACACCTCTGTGACTTCTCTAAAAATAAAAAATTAACATTCAAGCAAAGGTAGGGAGTACTGGTATGGAAGAACAAAATCCCTTAAAGACACAAAAACTTACTGAAACTCAAAAAAGAGTAAACAAACCAATTAAAAATACCCAAAAATAGAAAATCCCCTAAAAACCCTAGAGCCTCCCCATTATGGCCACCAATTCTTCTATAGTGGGAAAACCCCCCTAAGGACTACACTAGGGTTCTAAATTGTAGGCAGAGCTAACCATCTATAGTCTCCTACTCTTAACCACTATCCTGACAACACCCCACATTCATATATAAAGTACAAAGTATAGGGATCTAGTAGTCTTACCTTGAACTCTGTGTCCGGTGTCGATTCCAATGCGTTTGGTCACTCCTCGACTGCAAATATCCTCCCAAGGCTGACCTGCATTCACCAAAAGACAAAAAAGAAACTACGAACAAGAATTCTATATATGGATTAATGGGTTATATGTCATAACAAAATGTAAATCAATCATACAGATTAAACACATCATATGGCGGGACGACAAAAGTACTTCTTGATATTAATCTCATAATGTCACTTACAAAACGAGATCGATGACTGCTCCTTGAACCCGGTCCTAGGCTCCTCTTCACCAAGCTCCAATTGCTTCCACGTATCCTCATTCTCTCACACTTCTCTCTAGAGAATAGACATAGGCTTATGGATGAGGAAAAAGGGCAAGAATGGGAAATTTTGTCTCAAACTCACAATGTGGCAGCAAATTCTTTAGGAAAGGGGGGATTAAGAAATGGGCAGAGTTTCATTGCTTTCATGCTTCTCTTTATAATGGGACCCCAAAACCTTCTTTTATATGCCAAAAATATAGTTATTTGGTTGGGTGATGGGCTATGGGCAGTCAATTGGTTAGGAAACTACCCAAAAGTCTGTATTGCCTTGCCACTTTTTATATTTTGCAACTTTTGTGGGTATACACAGGATTTAATGGTGCAACTAGCATATGTCCGCATGAAATAATAGTGCACCTAGCGTACAGATGCAGGCAATAGTGGTGCAGGGCGCGTATATATTCAAAAATTTGGTTTTTAAGAAGAACTATTCAGTATTGTCTTGGAAAAAATAGTAAGTAAGATGGCTTGTTGCTAGGTATGCTTGTCTGGTGCAAATTAGGGTTATAAAACATGCTGAAAGGAAATTGATAAAATACTTTCTGGAAAATAAATTAAATAATTCCTCGAAATTAGAGCCTAATCCTTGCCAAGATGATCCCTGTCATTCTTTGAACAACAATTGCAATCATTGCATTAAAAACACAATTAAATGCAATCCTATGTGAATAATCAATTGTATGAATGAATAAATACAATCCCTCCTGCATAATTGACAACTTAAATGAATTGAATCATACAACAGATAATCAACAACTTGCATAGTTAAATCACACAACGGGAAATTAAATAAAACTACCTAAGCTACACAACACTATGTTCTATTGGAGTGGGCCCTACCCCCATAGAAAAGAGTGTTGATATTGTTTGATATCAACACTTAAAACATGAGTTAATTAAATTAATTAATCTAATCAAAAGAAATAAATCTATTACAAATATGCAAAGAAAATAAACGAAATGAATTAATTAAATCACACACTATGGAAATTATGAAACTACACTTAAAATAAAAACTCAATGAATTATTCCATTTTCATCTGGAAATTGTTCTAAGAGTCATCCTCGAATAAGGGAGAGGGCACTCTCTTTTATACGTAGATTGAATGGAAACTAGAAATAACAAATATCTAAATAAACCCACTCATGGATTTAATAAATCTGTAGTGGTTACAAAAATTTCTTAAATAAAAAATAGTTTCCAACTAATAATTAGTGATTAATGAATAAATCTAAGATATTTTTCTAACAATTAGAAAACAACAGATAACTTTGAATATCGTTTGCTAACAATTAGCAAATAATAAATAACTCCAAGATATTTTGTTCAAAAATTTCAAGATTCTTAGTTAACCAATCAAACTAATATTTTGTCTTAGAATTGCAAAATTATCTCTGTTGGACATAGTGTCATTAATGTGTTGTCATTGATGTAAAAAAGTATAACAGTATGCAGAGTTCATGTCAAATAAATATATACAGGTATCATTGATGTGTTTTCATTAATGTCAAATGATATGACAATATGCAGAAATTAAACTCAGGAGAGGTAGCTTGCAAATAATCTTGTTCATTGAGGCAGTTTTAAGGAGTAGTCGTGCAGAAGACATAACATGAGGTGCAGAGGAATTCACTCTAAACATCAGGAGGGTTAGCGACTGAAGATCAGAAGCCCAGAATAGATGACACACATGAAGCTCATAAGGGAAAGTGCATTGCAGAAACGTGATCAGGATTGAAGGACAAACCAGGACCGTCAGATCTGGGAGTTACAAACTAGGATTATCAGATTACAAGAGAAGGTTTGTTGGAGGAATGGTCAACGATCAGATCAAGTCGTGACCGTTGGATATGTAGGCGCCAGATTAAGGGTAGGGATTGATTGTGGAGCGTGAAGGGAGAATTAAACAATGCGTTATTTCCAATCTCGCAATTACTCTAGACCGTCAGATCTCATCGATTCAAAGATCGACGACTGTGGTAGATCCACCAACAATCACACAACTTCAAATTGCGGAGTTTGGGAAAGGGATAATCCACGCACAAGTTACGGTTCCACAATCCACACCGACCGTTGATGGTCACCCTCTAATAGATCTACGGTTGACATCAATTCCACTGCCAAACGAGTAGTTTCCATTGCGGAACTCGATGATAGTTTTAAACATTGTGCTAGTTGAGGACCCTGCAATCATCCTTGATCATTGATCTGCTTCGAGAGCATTATCAAACGTTGGATCAAGTTGAGTGGAAGGACAGGGTAAGCCATAAAGAAGGACCATCATATATGGAGAATACACGATGACCATTGGATCAGGATCATGGTCAACTTCGATGATGACCACTTCGGCAAGAATGTGTTGAGAACATGTAAATTCACCCGAAGGCCAAAGTTCTGAAGTCACGAAGTGAAGACACGTAGCACACACAATAGGAGATCCATATCAACAGACCATGTTAGCAAGGACACGTGACACAATTAGATGATGACAAGTGTCAAGATGAAATTAGCATTTTAGGCATGTGTAAGTCACGAATCTAAGTGACACGTAGTAGCCAATCGGTCAGTGCCAAGTCACAAGTGATCCGGATTATTTTCGACACGAAATGAGATTGGAGATATAATAAAGAAATGCACAGAGATATCGCAAATATTCAATAATATAACAGAAATGTATCAAAGATGCAACCATAAACACAGATATACAGTAATACATGATTTCTATTAATGAAATAAATGTACAGAGACTATAAAAATACAGAGTGAAAGACTCGCTAGAATGGTGGTAGCTTATATCTGAGAAGAGATGTGACGGCTACTCGCATTCGCAAGAAGATGATTACAATGAGGCTCTGAAGGCATTTTTACAATCAGAAGGAATGCCAAAAACCTTAGACATCCAAAAACCTAACCCTGGGAGATGAAGCGCCAAAAGTCATGTGGGCCCCGTTTGGGTAAGTGAGTACATCAACTTCTCGGGGTCGTAACTTTTGCATACGATCTTTGTTTTAGGTGTGTGATAGCTCGTTGGAAAGGTATCATCAAGGAGATTAATTTTGGATGCTCAATATGCCTTCAGCTATCATTGAGAACCTTTATCTTGAAAAACCTTCATTTGGGCCCTCAAAATGGCCCTGGAAGTTAAAACCTGCTAAAAATAGTAAATTGCCAAAATTGCCAGAAAGTCGTTTTGAGCCATTTGGAAAAGGTGGGTGGCCATCGATATCCACCTGGATCAATCCTCCCTCCTTAGGAAGAAATGGTATCCATTCCGTTGAGTTCCCGGGGGAGAGGGAAAAGCATTTGTTGAATCTGCATCTTGGTGAGCTGCTTGTCTTGCTGGAGATGTCGCACTGCTCAGTTTGTGGAAATCTGTCACGAACCTGTTGTGGTTGAGGCTGCTCAATAAGTCGAGATACATGAGAGGACGATGTGTAGAAGGAATCTTTTCACTTTGTTGCAGCCTTCTCGACCTGCTTCTGTTGGATAGAAGGTGCTTGGGGAAAGGCTGTAGTGGTTGCAGTGTCCTTTTGTTCTCCTTTTGAACAGATTGTGAAGAAGCTGAATTTTGCAGCATGAGATACTACCTTGCGGCACTTTTTAGGTGGAACAGTAGTCGTAACTATCTCTGGTATTCTGTAGAGATGACCCCCCAAAGTAACAATGACATTACGGGGTCGAGACTCATAAACAGCATGGCGTCTCCACATATATGGTTGGCCCAAGAGAAAATCACAGACATCCAGTGGGGCAACATCACATAATACCTCATCCTTGAAGGGTTGGATGTTGTATGACAATCAACACTGTTGGTTGACACGGAGATCTCTTCCTTACCAAAGCCACTCGATGTTGTATGGTTGCGGGTGTGGTGTTGTCAACAATCCTAACTGTTTGACGACCTCTGTTGAGATGAGGTTCTTTTGGCTTCCGCTATCAACAATAAAATGCAGCAGGGTCCCCTTCACCCACATCTGTGAATGAAAAAGGCGCTCCCCCTCTTCAGGATCTGTTGGTTCTTCTGGTTGAATTGCTGTAGTCATGACAATAGCAGTGGGGTTTGCGTCAATGATCTGTCCTTTACCATTATTTTCAGAATCATATTCTGAATCAAGGTTCGGCTCTTTGACTTTGATCTCGACCACCAATCACTATTTTGAGCGAAATTCATCGGTGTTGTGCCAGGGGATTTTGTGGAACTCGCACCATTTTTCGGTGTCCTTCTTTGTCTTCCTGTGACCCTTCTTTTCTTGTGTCTTGGACTGGTTTTCAGGAGACTGCTTGTTAGGTCCATCTTTGTCATACTTTGGTTGTTGCGGATTTGCAGACCCAAATTCCCGTTTGTTCTGGTGCTTAAATTTCTGCTCAATTTTAACAGCATATCGATAAGCAGCACCGAGTGATGAGATGTCCAGAAAATCCATTTCAGTTTGGAT
>SNQJ01S0016727.1:93741-118462 GCA_010110895.2 Picea sitchensis
TGAAAGAAATGTACAGAGACTGTAAAAATACAGAGTGAAAGACTCGCTAGAATGGTGGCAACTTATCTCTGAGAAGAGATGTGACGGCTACTCGCATTCGCAAGAAGATGATTACAATGAGGCTCTGAAGGCCTTTTTACAATCAGAAGGAATGCCAAAAACCTTAGACATCCAAAAACCTAACCCTGGGAGATGAAGCGCCAAAAGTCATGTGGCCCCGTTTGGGTAAGTGAGTACATCAACTTCCCGGGGTCGTAACTTTTGCATACGATCTCCGTTTTAGGTGTGTGATATCTCGTTGGAAAGGTATCGTCGAGGAGATTCATTTTGGGGGCTCAATAATCCTTTAGCTATCATTGAGAACCTCAATATCGAAAAACCTTCATTTGGGCCCTCAAAATGGCCCCAGAAGTTAAAACCTGCTAAAAATAGTAAATTGCCAAAATTGCCAGAAAGTCATTTTGAGCCATTTGGAAAAGGTGGGTGGCCACCGATATCCACCTAGATCAACAAGTGACATCCACAAATACGTCACTCCAGGAGTATGTACTTCGGGAGTTTTTCCACCAGCAAATGTTGAGAGTCCCAAAGTTATGAAATGATCAAGAACTGTTCATCGTGAAAAGTGAAATCCAACCATCCAATCTACTTCGACGAAATGAACTTCATAATATTGAAGGGGTGTGTAGAATAAATCACTTGAAGCGTCGAAGGTCGAAGTTAATGCTAATCGTTGATCTGATTCGGGAGCGTTCCCAACCGATGATCAAGCATAGTGGAAGGATAGTGTAAGTGGAGGTGTTAACCAACAACATGCAGTCACCACCTATTTAAGACTTATTTGGTAGGTAATCACTTCAGAGGAATTGCTACTCCATAATACTGGAATTCGCAAAAGCCGAAGTTCCAAAGTAAATAAGTGCCATCCATCTCAATCATTGATTAAGTCATAATCGATGGATTATGAAGTAAAAGAATGATTAAGGATTGGATCCAGACCATTGATTTGGTTTTGGGAATCATGCCAGCTATCGGATCAACCCACTCCTGTGTTGACCACTTCGGCGCTGACCAAACTCTGGAGGAAATTGGAACAAGAATTATCTGGACCTCTGAACCCTCAGAGTCTCGAATTCCCAAAGTAAACGAGAATCGTCCATCTCTTCGTGGAAAGTAAAAACATTACTGTTGATTTTATTTAGTGATCAAGCACTCGCTTGGCCTAGCGCCTGGTCACCACCTGTGGTCATATGGAGTAAGAGAAATAAAGTTAAAACATAATACATCACTTAAGTTGATAATCCTGTGGTTTTGCATTGTTGGTCGTATGAAAATGGTTTGAAGGAAGTGCCTCTACAGAACTCAATTTCTACAATATTTGCAGAGATATAGAATCGAGTTAAAAATAAATCGATCCATGCATGTGATCAATTTACAAAAAGCACTCTCACTAAATTAAAAGAATTAACAATAATGTTTGAATAATAATAGTGATTATTGTTAATGTTATATTGGAGAGGTGTGATGGTCCAAACAAAGGGACATAATGTTTCATAGCTCACACAAGTTGGAAGAGTATATAACAAGAAAGAGTGGCGAGAACAAAGTTTCTCTACAATCCAGATAAGAAGATCAAATAGAAGCAGAGTCCAAGAAGAAGAATTGTTGGTTCTTATGTAGTGAGGGTGGAAGGGAGGAGCATGGAAGGACTCATATCCTTACTAAGAAAATTGTAAAAGACAAGGGAGTTGGTGATTCCTAGGGTTGGTTCCCTAAATACAAGGGAGTTGGTGCTTCCTAGGGTTGGTTCCCTAAATATAAGGCAGTTGGTGCTTCCTAGGGTTGGTTCCCTAAAGACGAGGGAGTTGGTGCTTCCTGGGGTTGGTGCCCTGAATAAGGGGAGTGATGTCTCCTAGAGTTGGTGCTCTAAAGAGGATTGGTGTCCTTCACTATTCTTTATAAACCTTGTAATTGATGTTAAATATATTTATATAATTGATTTTGCATACAATTCATTTTTGATTCATTGTGGTAATCAATAAAATATAAAAAGTAACTTCTAATTCTGAAGAAGGGGAATACCGATTCACCCCCCCCCCTCTCAGTATTCTAACAATCTATGTATCTTTAATTTTCTTGGACTAATATTATTATTGCATAAATACATAAATGAAAAATATGTTACAGCATGGCTCATGGTTCCAACGTATCAAGGTTCCTTGGATGAGTTGTAGCACAGGCAAAGTTGCAACAATGAGAGTTGCAACAACAATAGGAGTTGCAACAAAAATAGGAGTTGCAACACATAATAGTTTTTTATCAAGTTGCAACAACTGTACTTCAAGTGAGTTGCAACATAGGTGGAGTTACAACAACGAGAGTTGCAACAAATATACTTCATGTGAGTTACAACACAGGTGCAGTTTCAAAAATGAGAGTTGTAACAAATGTACTTCAAGAGAGTTATAGCACGGGTGGAGTTGTAGCAACGAGAGTTGCAATAATGGGAGTTGTAGTAACGAGAGTAACAACAATAGGAATTGCAATGCAGAATAGTTCCCTGGCAAGTTGTAGCAACTGATGAATATTACAACAACTGAAAATGAGTGTTGCAACAACCAAAAATGAGTGCTGCAACAATTAGAACCAAAACATCCCCCGTGACAACATCACAATCTGCACAACAACTAGTCTGGCATATCATCTTTGCAAATTAACTCAAATATAAATGAAAATATGATATTTTTCTAATGTTTAATCATAAATTCATGTAAAGTACTAAACAAATGTAATGGAAACACATTAAGTATAAATCCCACACAATGATGGATTGATACATGGTCTAGGTAAGTCTAAAGGGGTTAAACGTAGGGAAAATATGGTATAAGATGCCATTTCTAGAGCCCATCAAAAACCAAGATACAACAAACGAGAAACAGCATTGCAAACCAAACCTTCCCCTAAACCACCATCTGTAATGACAACTCACCATAACCTTGTCCTTGCACCTCCCATTATTCCAATAGACCCCCCTTCTCTAGCTTTTAGATAGCTCCTAAGAGAGATGCTAGACTGCCACCAAAATGAATTGTTGTTGAATCACCCTAGGAAGGATCTCCCCACTCAGATGATCTCATACCTCTTGCAAGGCTTCATCATGGAGCATTGATTTCCCCTAGGTGAGGCTTGCCAAAGTAAATGCACGCAAGAGGTTCACTCTCTCTTGATGCCTTTCCATATAAATTTACAGTTGTGAGTCATCGGTAATGCCACAATTTATTTGATGTTCAATCATAAACACTAATGAATAAATATAAGGGATTAATAAATAGTTGGAACCCCCATTTCCATAATGGTTCCAAGATTTAACGAAGTGGTAAATTTTTCCCATGCATTCGCCTCGACATTCAAATTTCTCTTGATATGGAAGAGGGAGACCTACTCAAATTGTATTAAAACCTATTTTGTTCTAGAGATAATTCTTTGAAGCATATTCCCTCCATGATTGGATTGAGTATTTACTTTTTTGATGATGAACAGTGAATCCATGAAGACATACAAGGTCTTGAGTCCATGGTTTTTTTTGATGGGGAGTCCACACCACACCACATGGAGAAGTTATTGCATGTTGATTACTAGTAAAGTTTGTGCAAAGAAGAACAACATTTGAAACAGAAAGAGAAATATGTCTAGGAGTATATGGATGAATTCTTCAAACTATCACAAAAGATGAATTCATAAAAGTTAAATTGGGACAATTAACAAGAGATTGACCACAATCTACCTTGGGAATTCATAGAGACGTCTCACGAAGGAGGTGACGAGTTACAAACATGGTTGGGATACCATGCAAACTAAAGAATCTGATAGATAATTATAAATATAGTGAATTAACAAAGGAGAGAGAGTTCCAATGGTTTGTAACATGAGAAGAGAAGGTTCAACTCCAAATCTGCAATAGAGAATAAGAGAGGGAATACTAGCTCATGCTTAGGGAAGTCTGAGTTTGTCTTGCAATCTGATCATACTATAAATATTATGAATTATGGAGAGACTAATACCTCTAGATTGTAATCCATGGGACAAGTTGGTGAGTTATTCAATAACGATTTAGATTCTATCACTTTCCTTCTATTTCCTATTATTGACATTATAAATTTTTCCATATTTAGTTTTGCAGCATTTGCATACTGTGATTTATTAAGTAAGCTACTTTCATAGCTATTGCATTTTGATAGTGTCGATCCAGTTTTGTAGCATGTTAAAAAATTACAAAACCTATACTGTGCATCAAGTGGTATCAGAGAAAGGTTCAACTTTGGTTGAGAATTTGTAGAATTATTAGAACTAATTCTCTCTTGAGAGTTGGGTTTCACAAGATTAGTTCATGTACAATTGTTGCAGCAAGGAGACCTGAGAGAGGTTTGTTTCAATGTGTGTCTATTGAGAGACATGAAGTGGGGGGTAGTTCCAAACAAAAGGTCTGTGAATGGTAGTGTAGTTGAGGAGTGTTAGTCCTTGAACTTGTTCATGACTTCCGGTTTTCAAAAAACTCAGTTTTACCATGATTTGTTTTCTGAGGTTTCCTATACTTATCTCTTTATTACTTTCTAGTGTGTTTTTTATTTTCTTGAACATTTTTTGCATCTATTATTGGTAAGATAGAATTGAATTTTAGACAATTTGAGGGTCTTCTATCAGATTTGGAGGTAAAATTTGAATTTTATTCAAATTTTAGAGAAGAGACAAAGTCGCTACAAGAATGTCATCATTCTTGTAGCCCCTGTTTCCATCGTTGATTTAAACATGCTTTGTCCCGAAAATTGTGTTAATAGTTAGAGATCGTTCATAAGATCATGTAGAGAATCATGCATTAGTAATAACTCTTGTTTAAATGATGCTTCGATACAAGGGCTCATTTTAATAAACACAAGTGCACACCCATTAGTACATCCACCAAAAATGGGGTTTGGTCATGATCTAGAGCATCTAAAGATATAATTTTTAATTTGTTACGACCATATCATCATTTTCCAGCCGAGGAAACCTCTCTTTATCACTTACCTATGCAAGAAAAGTTTTGAAATTCATCAAACTAAAACCCTAGCGTCTGCAAGTTGACAGAGATCGAAGTCAAAGAAATGGCACCTAAGAAAAGTGGTATGGTTAATCACTTGGAACCGATAAGGGGTGAATTGATGGAAGCATATCCTGAGATTATGAAAAAATTCATCAATGAGGGTTGGTTCGAATTCTATTATAATTTCTAGGGATACCACGGGGAGGTTTCAATGTTGTTTGCATAGAACTTTGATGGTTTCAAAACTCATGTAGGGAGTGTCTTGATTTATGTAACAAAGCATTCAATTAGGGAAACATGTCGCTTACCAGTAGTAGGTGAGAGATGGTGGAAAAATAATCAACCGCCTGTTGGTTCCTGAAATAAGTTTTTAGTCCCAGAACATCATGATCCGGACTGGAGCCAAGGGATACCGAGCAAATGGTTAAAGGAATAATGGCAGTATGTTTTGGAAATGGTCAGGAAGTATATAACTTATGAGGGTAGTTATTCATATGTTTACTACTACCATATCAGACTTTTTACGTATTTAAATGGATATGTAGAGATGATTTTACCCTTTTGTTTGTTAAAAAGTTTGACTAAAATGTCTAAAAGGGTACATAATTATCTTGCAAATGATCGAACAAGCTTATTTCATCAATGTTTGATAAATATGTTGGTTCCATATGCATTGAGAGAGGTTAAAGTGACATGTAAGTAGTTGTTAATATATTTAGGGTTTGATGATCAAGATACAAAACAAAACAAACGCGAGGCTTCAATAAAGAAAGGAAAAAATTCAAAAGGTTCTATAAAAATGAAGGAAAAATCCCTTGTAGCTAGAAGAACTAGATCAAGTAAAAAGAAGATGGAATTTCAGTAGGAAGAAGAAATCAAGCTAGAGCCATAATCCTCTACCTCTAAATAGGAATTTAAAGGTTTTGAAAAGGTATATATAAGGAGGATGGCCAAACAAAATATTTAATTGCAAGAAGTAAAATCTAAAACAAAAATCAATGATACACCTATTGAACAATCTCCACAAGTGAAGCAGAGTAAAAGAGTTAAAGGCAAGCATCCTGTAACCTATATCAGTAGGCCCAAGACCATACCAAAAAATAAGTTAAGGCTGAATTAAAAGGATATCTTTAAACCATCTCTCAAGAAAGACAATTTAATCATCATAGATGAGGATGTAACTGAGGATGTTCTCAAGAAGACTGCAAAGGGGAAGAATAAACTTCCAAAACCTAACACATAATCTTCTCACTCAGAGGATGACCCTACATATGATCCAAAAATGGATGACCTACCAGAATTTGATATACAAGAAATACATATTTCATCTAAATATGCATAAAATAAGACATCTTAAAGGTAATCTTCAAAGGAAATTATTAAAGGATAACCCTCTTATGAACACAAATATGAAATGAGGCCTAGGAATCCCAAAATCTCCATTGATCTCAACTCTGCACCTGAGGAATATTATGGTGGACACCAAGCAGGAACAAGGGAAATATTAGAAAATCAAAATATTATAAAGTTGCAAGCAATCATCAACAAACAAAAGCAAGAAAATCAATCCCTGGAGTTATGGAATACCAAATTGCAGAACAAGGTCCAAAAACTAAAATAAATAAAAAAAGAGCAACGTTAATTTTCCAAAAAGGTCAAGAGGATGAATACCAAGCTATATTGGGACAATGTAGTCCTCAAAACTAAACAGTGAAATTTTTCTAAGCTATGTCAACATACAATTTTGAATTTTGTCAACATGGATGACATTTGTTGATGTACTTACATTCAATGAATTGAAAATTTCGTTTCAATATATAGCACATTCGGGTTTTCTAAACAAGATAGTTTTTATCTAAGTCTTACCAAAGGTCTTGAATACTACACTAGAGTAATACATGAAGCTATTTCCAAGGGAAACACAAAGGTTGGTTCCATTGCAGCTAGAGGAAGAATACAAAAATGCAACTTGTGCAATACAGAAAGAAGTTTTGTTGGTGGACTTTAGTAGCCTTCTTTTAGCAGATTGAAAGAGTATGAGCAACAAAGGTCCTTTTGCAACTATATTTTTTATCATAACCCTATGCATATTCAAGGATTAGATCTTAGCACATCCACCTTTCAAACAGTTGCAACAACCCTACTTTACAGGATCAAAATATTTTGAGATCATGATTTAGTCTAAGAATCAAGTCTTTTCCTTAAAAGACTAGATGTTTGGATTGTAATGAAATAAATGCAATATCATATGTTTCCTATATGTTAGCCAAGAATAAAAAACAAAATTAGAATCTTATCTAGATGATAGGATATTGTAACCAAGTCTCGGAATAAAAAAGAGATTTGTTGATAGAGTTAGAGGTTCGAGTGGTGGAGAAAAAAATACTCGGTCTCTTATTGTAACGCTTGGGACCTGTTACATTTTACACTTAATGGAAAATGATATCTGATGGTTATACTATCTCTTCTTGTCTTTTATTCTTTCTTTTCTTACTTAAATGCATGTGTATCTTTGCAAATCATTTGATATATCTTGTTATGTTTGAAATCCAGTAAATATTTTGTTGATTGCTTGCTCATTACAGGATTTGTGTTTAAGTACTTCATTCTTGTTTCTGAATGATATTTAAGATCAATAATTTTCTCTATGAGTTAACAATTGGGAACTTGCCATTTTCTTTCTTCTCATGTTAAAATTCCTTATCTATCTCATCACATTGAATACCATTGACTAAGTAAGTGTGATTGGAAATTGTTTTTGTAATCAGAAATTGAAATTTCCTATTTCATTTACTACTTGACCTATAAACCAATCCAAAATCCAAAATAAACCTACAATTGTAAACCATTGCAATAAATGAGGTTCCCTAGCTTTCCCTTAGCACTCAAGGACAAGTTTAGGGACTAAAAATATTTTGGTGCCATTGTCGGGGAATGGAGTAATGAAGATATCTATCATTGGAAAGAACGACATTGAGAAAGACTAGCTCTTGATGGTGAATAAGTGTTGGATACCAAAGTAGACTGCATATTTTTCACCTAGAGACTCCATTGCAAACGTTTTGGCTCATAAAAGAGATGTGAAAGGAACCAAATATGATCCTACCAAAGCCTCAATATCATGTTTATCTTCAATAAATAAATTGACTAGAGCCAACCCAGATCCTAAGCCAACTCCAACAGTTTCTAATCCTGAAAATTTATTGAAGAAATCAAAAGACACTCAAGGCCAATATTCATATTCTAAAGGTAAGTCTCCTTCTTATGAAGAAATGGTTTATTCTCCTAAAAAATCCATTGTTATCCCTTAAAAGGAGCTTGTTCCCATTGTTGAAGAAAGGCCCATTATTTCAGAGAAAGTTGAAGAAAAAGTTAAACCTAAAAATATTTATTTGGAAGAACGGGTAGCTCTTCAATTACAAGAATAGATAATTGAAGAATGGAACCCCTTCTCTTATCTCATTAAATAAAAAAGTGATGCAGAATTAACCTTTTTGGGAGTACCTGTTAAAAAATTTCCTAAGTTTACTAAGGAGGAAAGAGATCAGATCTTATCATCACCATTCCTCAATCAAGCACTTCTAAAAGAGTCAAACCTAAAATTCAAGTTTTCAATAATATTTTGGCCATTGAAGGATTTGTATAGTGCCAAAAGACCCATTCTCAGCCTTCATGACCTCCTAAGGTTCATACTCCACCTTCACCTCATACTTCACAGCCATCCTCTCCTCCTAAATCTCCTACTCCAGTTGTTCACACCATGGATGTCAATAGAATAGATGCTATCATAGCTTCTAGGTATGCACCCCTGGTGTTTCCCCAAGTTTTATATGCCTTCCCAGCTAGAGACTTTATGAAATATATGCCCAGGTTTAATGGAGAAGGATAGGTCACATCTTAAGAACATTTGGCATATTTTTATATCTTTGCAAACAATTTCAATGTTGAACACACATATGTTTGGATGAGATTAGTTGTACAGAGTTTGGATGGGGAGGTAAGGAAATGGTTTAGAGGTATCCCTGCCAATTCTATTGTATATATTGATTCTTTAGATGAATCCTTTCTAAAACAGTGGGGAGACAAAAAGGACTACTTGTACTATATTACTAAATTTGGGGCTTTGAAAAGGAAGAATGGTGAATCTGTTTCATATTTTACGAAAAGATTTAACAAAATGTACTGTAAAATCCCTGATGAAATCAAACCTACAGAAACTTCTACAAAAATTACCTTTGTTAATTCCTTTGATGCATAAATTTATCTTTTGTTAAGAGAAAGAAGATATGCTACATTGAGTTTTATGCATGAGGTATCCATTAAAGTGGAATCAAATATTTTGGCAGCAGAAAGGTTAAATACAAGATCTGACAGAGATAAAAAGAAGAAAAAAGAAGATGTTCCATCAACCTCTCATGCAACAACATCTGACCTAAATATTGATGAGATGGCTAAGATGTTAAAAACTCTGACATCAGAGCTTGGCAGACTGAAACTAGAGACTAGGCAACCAAATAGACCTATTCAAGAAGGGGGAAATAGAAACCCTAATCAGTTAATATCACCACAAAATGATCCTTAGGTTATGGAGAGGGAGAGAAGGAATCAAGATGATCAAAGGATATTACCACCATTTCAGAATAATGTAGTTGAAGAGACAAAGGAAAGTGATGATGTTGAAGAAAATTCAACAATCCTTTTAACTGATGTTGAACTTCCTTCTACTCATATAAATCAATAGGAGTATGAAGATTCTTTGATATCAAGTCAGTTTGACAATGGTGAAGAAGAAGAATTTTTTTAGAATGATCCTCAAAAGAATTATGATCTAAGGCCTAGATTAGATGGACCAAAGGAAAATACACCAATTCAGAAAAAAAAAAAAAAAAAAATCCAAAGTCCTAGCCAAGAAGGGTCCAACTAAAGACACAGGGAACAAATCAGATCAACCTCAACAACCCAACAAGGTTGCTACACTAGAGGTAAAGGAAACACAAAAACAACTTGGTCCTTTTAATTTGGAACATGAAATTAATAAGATACAAATTCATGTACCTTTTGTGGAACTAATGAAAAATGAGTCTTTTAAAAAATATATCTTGAAATTCTTACAGCCTCCTACTTCTATCATGTCTTCAGATAAAATAAATTTGGAGGATGAAAATCCTGACATGACTGTAGGACTTCATATTGAAGATAGATCTGACGCTTCACCTCCATTTTAGATATCTCTGAACATTCATGAGAAAATTCAGCATAATTGCCTTATGGACTATGGAGCCTCGCACAATGTTATACCTAAGGTAGTCATGGATGAATCAGGTATTGAAATTACAAAACCCTACCAAGATATCTATTCCTTTTATTATAAAAAAGTTAATGTCTAGGGATTATCAAAGATTTGGTTGTTACATAGTCCCAACAGCCTATGAAGAGTGTTGTCATGGATGTGGTAGTGGATGATATACCACCTAAATTTGGCATGTTTTTATCCAGATCTTGGACTAATAAGGTAGGAGGATCCTTACATATGGACCTTACATATGCTACTATACATGTATTTGGAGGAGAACATCGAAGATTGTATAGGGAAGTCAAACAAGACTATATTGTAAGTGATCATGAAAATCCAGGAAATCACCCCATTTATGGAGTTGAAGATGAAATTGGATCATCCATATTTCATATCAATGATGATGCTCTTGAACCATTAGCAATCAAATCCATGGATAACTAAGAAAAAGAGGTATAACATGCAGTTTGGAAGATGTTCTTTGATGGTTCTTGTCAAAAGAAGGATCTGGTGTTGGGGTTGTATTCATTTCCCCTGCCAAGGAGGTCATACCTTTGTCATATAAATTAGAATTCAACACCGCTAACAATATTGAAGAATATGAGGCCTTACTGTTGGGATTAAGAGTTGCAAAGGATATGGGAATTGATAAAATTGTTGTTTTTGGAGATTCATAATTGGTTATTCATCAAATAAAAAATATGTATCAGACAAAGCGCCAAAGGTTGAAGAAGTACAGAAATGAGGTATGGGACTTTTTTGAACATTTATTTCTATCTTTTGATATAACTTTTGTTCAGAGAATTATGAACCAACAAGCATATACTTTATCCCTAGAAGCTAGTAATTTCAAGACTCCTATGTTTTCGGATTTGAGATATGAAATTGAAGTAAGTCATAGGAATTCCATACCATATAACATTAAATATTGGCACGTTTTCAATGATGAACATGAATTTAAGAGGTATTTAGAAACTGTTGGTGAATTTTCTGCAATCTCTATTGACAGGAAAATGAGGATGATGATGCAGACATTCAAATTGATGTCCCTTTTCAGGATAAAATTTCAAGTCATAAAATTGTAAAATTGAAGACAAATCACATTCCAAAGGGTCTGGTACCCCTTGAAAGGCTCTTTGAAAACAATGATGTCTCCAATAAATCTTTAATTCAAAGCCAAGAGAAGGATGTTGTTGACAGTAATATTGGGATTGATACCAATCTAAAGATTATAAAACTCTCCAAAACATTGTTAGAGGAACAAAGGAGAAGAACAAAGGAGCATGTATGTAAATCTCATGAAGGAATTTGTTGATGTTTTTTCTTGTTCATATGAAGACCTCAAGATTTTTGACACTGAAATTATTCAACATAAGATTCCTTTCAAAGCAGGTTCTAAACCTTTTTGACAGAAAATGAGAAAGTTCAACCCTATGTTGTTGCCCATTATTGAAAAAGAGGTGAAGAAATTGCTTGATGAAAATATCATAGTACCTATCAGATACTCAGAGTGGGTGGCCAATATTGTGCCTGTCAAGAAAACTAATGGTGAAATAAGGATGTGAGTCGATTTTAGAAATCTAAACAGGTGTTCTTTGAAGGACAACTATCCATTTCCCAAGATGGATCATATTATACAGAAAGTAGTGGGTGCTCAAATAATTTCCATGTTGAATGGATACTCCAGATATAATCAGATATCCATTTTTGAAGAAGAATACCTTCACTACTCCTTGAGGCACTTTCATGTATGACAATATGCCCTTTGATTTGATGAATACAGGGGGAACTTTTCGTAGGGCCATAAACATCGTGTTTGTGGGAGAAAAATACAAATTCATGGTTATATATCTTGATGATATTACTATTTTCTAAAAATATGATGAAGAACACTTGCATCACCTCAAAACAACATTTAAAAGTGTTGAAGGTATGGCATATCTTTAAACCCAAAGAAATCTCACTTTTCCATTGATGAAGGAAAGCTCCTAGGTCATATTGTGTCTGTAGGAGGAATCAAGATAGATCTTAAAAGGGTAGAGGCTATTAAGAAGATTGGCATCACAAGAAACCAAAAGGATATACAGACCTTCATAGGGAGAATAAATTTTTTGAGGTTCATACCCAATTTTGTTGAGATCATCAAGCTCATTAACAATATGCTGAAAAAATATGCAGAAATTAAATGGAATCCATAAGAAAAGTATTAATTTGAGAGGATAAAAAATCCCTAATTGAATCTCATGTGCTCATCAATCCTAATTATTCTAAAGAGTTTTTGATTTTATCATTTGCATATGAAGATACCATTTCTATTGTTTGGTTGCATAGGAATGACGAATAGTATGAGCATCCTATTTCTTTCTTCAGTAAGGATCTTAGAGATCCAGAACTAAAGTATGACATTGTTGAAAAGTAGGATTATGCCTTAGTTAAGGCATTGAAATCCTTCAGGGTTTATGTTTTTCACTCTAAAATAATATCTTATGTTCCAAACAGTGTTGTGAAAGAAATTATTGTTCAACCAAACAATGAAGGAAAGAGGGGGAAATGGATAACCAAACTTTTGGAATACAATTTGGTCATAAAACCTACCAAGTTGATCAAGGGACAAGGTCTTGCAAAGTTTCTTGCTGACTCAAATTATAAATTTCTTGGACTGCATCACATTTTTAGTCAATCAAATAAATCATAATTACAGGCTGAAGCAAAAAACTTACAGGTAAAAGACAAATTCATTTTTTCATCCTGGTATAAAGACATTGTTTACTTTTTGAAAAATCTTCAAAATCCTCTTGATTTTGACAAGTGTAAGGTTAGATCTTTGAAACTCAAAATTGTGAAGTATTGCATAGTTAATCAAGAACTGTTTTGGAGAGGTCCTAATGGAGTTCTATTAAAATGTGTTGATAAGGAAGAAAGCTAGCAGATTCTAACTTATTTTCATAAAGGTTTATGTGGAGGACACCATCACTAAAAATATATAGCCTTCAAGATCCTAAGGGCAGGTTACTACTAGCCTGTATTATGTTCTGATGTATTTTCCTAGGTTAGAGCATGTGAACAGTGCCAGAAGTTTGCAGGAAAGCAACAACTTATATCCCTGCCCCTGAAACCTATAATTGCAAATGGACCTTTTCAGCAGTGGGGCTTGGATTTCATTGGTGAAATCCACCCACCCTCTTCTGGGAAGCATAAATGAGCACTCATAACTAATGATTGTTTTAAAAAATGGATCGAAGTTGTCCCTACAACAAACGCAATAGAGAAAGTCATCATGATATTTCTAGAAGGAAATGAGGTTTGGATGTCCCAGGAAGCTATTTACAGATAATTCTTAGGCAATCAAGTATGCTTCCATGGTTGAATTTTGCAGAAAATACAACATTATGTTGTCACACTCCACCCCATATTACCCTTAGGGTAATGGATTAGCAGAGTCCTCAAACAAAAGTCTTGTCAGAATCATGAAGAAATTATTAACAGAGAATAAAAGGTCATGGGGCTCCAAAATGAAGTTTTCTTTATGGGATGATAGGATCAACTCTTAGAAATAAATTGGAACCACTCCTTTTCAATTGGTCTATGGGATAGATGTCATCCTTCCAACTCAACTTGGTTTCCCAGTATTAAAATTTATACAAGAAGAGTTGGAAGAACCAAATGAGATTCAAAGGAGAATTTTCCAAATCATTGAAGTTCAATAGAAAAGAGAAAATTTGGATGAGGAATCTGAAGCCTATCAGAGCAAGGTCAAGGAAACATTTGATAAAAAGACCAAAAATGATAGTTTTAAAGTAGGATATCTTGTGATGAGGTGGGATTCTAGAAGAGAGGAACAATCCAAGCATGGTAAGTTTGACAATTTATGGTTTGGTGCTTTCAAAATATCGAAGGTGTTGAATAACAATACTTTCCTCTTCTATAATTTGGATGATACTAAAATCGTTAGTGGCCTAGTAAATGGGTGATTTTTGAAACACTATTTATGTTAGCAGCCAGAATGTTTCAGTTTGTACATAGTTTTCATTTTTGACTTGGTTTGTTTAAGTACATCAAATAAAGACTCCACTTTAAATCTGAGAATTTCAGATCCCCACAGTGAGTCAAGAAGTCGATAACTTGAAGACTTAATGCTAAACCAAACAGAGTAAACAAGGGAAAAGTGAAAACTATATCTACAGAGAACACAGTAGGGGACAATCCATTTAAAAGAGTAAGTTTAAACAATGAGGATCAAATCCTTTCCTTGACGGAGAAACCTCGCGAAAGAAGATATCGGTCTTGACAGAGAACTTTAGCATACCGTTTTTATACAAGACTACTAGGCATTGAATTCTTTTAGGGGTCATTATAATATGGTTTAATCACTAGTTTTACAGCGATAGGTATGCCGCGAGCAACTCCCAAATAAATATCAGGTTACACAACAAAGAAAATGACTGAGGGTATTTGTTTGTTGACAGAACCCTAACACATTCAAGACTATCCCCAAATCAATAACTGAAAATCACATGTGTAGAAGACTTCACAAGACAATGGAATATATAGAAGTGAGTGGCTACCTCATGGAAGAGATAAATCCACACACCATCACCACTGTATAACTTATTTATCTATCCATGACCGGAGGGAAATATTCTAGATTTAAAGAATAACGAAGGGAAGAATCTTCACCAGAAATCGTAAAGAATAATAGTTGCAGAGACATCATCATTATGACTAAAACCTCCCAAAATTACCACCAGGATACAGATAGAATAAGCATGTATTCTGTCATGGAATTATCAGACGGTCGCGTAGCCTTTTCTTTATTTCACTGGGTAAAGATCTCCAGGTCGTCGGCCTTCCTCGCCGAAGAAAAACATAGAGTTAGCATTGAAGTATCATGCAGAAGACTCACAATAGTCTTGGAAAACCCTTAACTGTGCAGAGTAATAGTGGGAAGTATGAAGACTGTATCTGACCATGTGACGAGATGGAGGTGGCACAATTGTATTGGACACGAGTTCTAGTGACAACCTCAGGATTACCTTTTGTAGGTCTCCATAATGGACTGGACAGAGGTTTTCAACTCAAATCTGACAAAACCATTTCGAATTCATACTGAGTTATTGCGAGAGAGGACAACTCATTTAAGGCACGATACATAGGATTGTCAAGTCTAGTTTTATCATTCAGTTAAGGGGTGACTAACAGTTCATTATCGATAAACATTCTCTAAAGACAAACTATGTTAATAATATTCGAAAGTTTAATCACAACCAGTGTTCACAAGGCCTATTGTTTGGCCAATCAAATTAACGTACAATCACCGTTATGTTAAGGCCTGTAACTTTTTCATTAAGGCTACATGCTTTAAACTGACATTCCTTTAGATCCTATATGACATGAACAATGTCTATGCATAGGGAGTTTTATCTTGTAATTTCGAATGGGGTTTTCTTATGTACTCTAATATGGAGGTCTATGCATAGAAATGGGTATAAGACTAAGGGTCCTATGTATAATACAAACACATATATGGAAGTATTATAATACTAGTAGGATTGAAGGTTTATAAAGGTCAATGTTTAGAATGTGGAAAGGTTAATCATTGTAGATATGCTTGAAATTTGAGAGGTTAGGGTATAGCGAAGTCACCCTTGCCCTTATGTATAGGATTACTGTGCAGTATGAAGTAACCCAGAGTTAGAATCTTTTGTGATGACAATTCGTTGTTTTGATAACTAGAAAATATAAACCTTACAGAAGTTAACAATGACAATAATTACCTACTTATATTAACTATAAGTCTTCTGAAATAAGTTGTTCAAAGAGAAAGAAGATTTAATGTTCCTAAGAAAAAAAAAATTAAATTGGTAAATTTGGAGTTCATTACATATGGTATCAAAGAAAAGGTTACATCACTTGGACCTTAAACAGGGCCAAAATGTTTGCTTAGTACATACTTTTTGTTTAATGAAAAAAACTAATAAAACATTTACTGTTAGAAACAAAAAAACATTATTTCTGTTGTGATAATGGCAGCCCAGAATGAAGAGGAGGTCAGGCTTGGGGAGAATCCTGAGCAAGGACCTGCTAGAGAACCTAGACAAAACAGTGAAGGAAGTTCTGCCACCCAGGTTCTGGAAACCATGAGAAATCTTATTGTGGAACTGCAAGTTTTCAAGGCAGACAATGATAAACTGAAAAAGGCACAACAAGAACAGCAGGAAATAAATGAAGTACTGTTGCGAAGCATAGTAAAAAGGAAGAGCCCAAAAGACAATAACCAGGAAGAAGAGGTCAGTAAAAGGGCCTCCAAGAATTCTGGTCCTGAAGCGGAAAAAGGGGACAGTTCTTCCGAAGGCACACCATCAACAGAGAATAAAGCAACCACAGAAAGAAAGAGGAAACAGGTGGACCATATGGAGGGAGATTTTAAGAAAATCAAACCGTCCACCTTTGACGAGGAATCCAGGACAGGGGAGCAGGGTGAAGCATGGTTATTAGACATTAAAAAGTATTTCCAGATCTACAACTATTCCAGCAACATGAAGGTCAAAATGGACATCTATAACCTAAAAGGAAAAGCAAGTATATGGTGGCAGGACCTGAAGTTGGCCAAGGGCCTAAAGGAAAAACTGATGGAGTGGTCAGATTTCAAGAAATACTTTAAGAAACAATATTTATATGAAATTTACTATGAAAGAAAAAACAAGGAGTTCTATGAGCTATGACTCGGTCAGATGGCTATGGATGACCTAATAAACAAGTTCCTAGAATTATTAAGGTTTGTGCCTTATATCTGAGAGGACAAAGTAAAAATCCATCGTTTCCTAAGGTGTTTACCATAGTCCTACAAGGACAGAATTGAGTTCGACAACCCCAAGACCTTAAGTGAAGTCTTCAGGAAGGCCCAAATGTGTTACGACCAATATTAAAAGTGGTTGGAATTTCCCAAAGCTTGGAAAGACAAGAAACAAGACAGAATGAACCAACGGAAGAAGGGATATCAACCAACCCCTTTCCTGAATGCAACAAAGATATTTCCAAGGAAATATTTTCACTCCATTAACCAGAACACCCAAGGAGGAGGTAAATCAGTTAATCTGGGAACCAAGAAGTTTGGGGACAACCCTAGAGAACTGTTAAAATGCTGGGAATGTGGAGAGTGTCACTTAAGGAGGAACTGTCCTCGTTTAAATTCTACAGCCGAGACTATGGTTCACAACCTACAAGAAGGCTCTACAGTGGGAGATGTGGGCAGAAGCTTACACATGATCAATGCAGTCGTAGATGGCTGACAAGATGATCACCAGTCCACTATAGTGGAAGTTGAAGATAAAGTTAACAATCATCGTGTTTTTGTTTTAATTGATCCAAGAGCTAATTTGAGTTATATTGCTCCTGGTGTGGTGGATTTAAATAAACTTATGAAGTTAAGGCATGCAAAATCTTGGCTAGTCCAACTAGAAATAGGAACAAAAAGAAAAGTAACTGATTTTATTTCTGACTGTGAGTTAAGTTTAGGCGGTCAAAACACAAAGATAAATATGAATATTCTACCTTTAGGGTCTTATGATATAATTATCGAAATGGACTGGCTAGAGAGTCATGAAGCAGTTTTGGATTGTTATGAAAAAACACTCACTTACAAAAATGAAAATGGCACTATTAGGACAGTACAAGGCATACGAAAACCAATCTCAATTAGGCAGATTTCAGCAATGCAATTTAAGAAGTGCATGAGAAAAGGTTGTCATATTTATGCTATACAAGTGACAAATCTGTTGGAAAAAGAAGATAAACCTAGCCTAGAAGATTTTTTCGTCTTGCATGATTTTAGAGATGTGTTTGTTGACGAAATACATGAACTTCCCCCAAGAAGAGAGATAGACTTTTCTATCAATCTGTTGTCTGGTTCAACCCCCATATCTAAGGCACCCTACAGGATGAGTTTACCCGAATTAACAGAATTGAAGACTCAACTACAAGAGCTGTTGGACAAGGAATATATCATATCGAGTATCTCACCATGGGGAGCACCAGCCCTGTTTGTTAAAAAGAAAGATAGAACTCTAAGATTATGCATCGATTACAGATAGTTAAACAAAATTATTGTTAAGAACAAATACCCCCTACCTATAATCAATGATCTGTTTGATCAAGTGGGTGGGGAAAATATTTTTTTGTAAATTAGATTTAAGATATGGTTATCACTGGGTTAGAATAAAATATGAAGACATAAGTAAAACAACATTCAGAACGAGATATGGACATTGCAAATTTGTTGTTATACCGTTTGGTCTCACTAACGCAACAACAACATTTATGTGTTTAATGAACAACATTTTCAGTCGGTACTTAGATAAGTTTGTTTTGGTGTTTATCAATGATATCCTATTGTATTCTAAAACAGAATAAGAACACGAAGAACATCATAGGATAGTATTACAAACTTTAAGAAAACACAAATTGTATGCTAAATTCGACAAATGTGACTTTTATCAAAAGAAAATACAGTACCTAGGACATGTAATATCTGAAGAAGGTATTGCAGTCGACCCAGAGAAAATAAGAGTCATCATGGAATGGCCTATACCTAAGGACATAGAGGACATCCAATCATTCATGGGAATCACTGGGTACTACCGCAGATTTATAGAGGGATTCTCTAAGATTGCATACCCTATCACATCCCTACAGAAGAAGGGTACCAAGTTCAATTGGTCACAGAAATGTCAAGACAGTTTTAATAAGTTAAAGGAATTGTTAACAACCACACCAATTCTAAGGGTAGCAGACCTGGATAAATACTTCACAGTATCTGTGGATGTGAGTAAAGAAGGTTTGGGAGGTGTCCTAACTCAATAAGGGCACGTTATTTTTTACGAGTCCCAAAAAATAAAAGAGCACGAACGAAACTATGTCACTCATGACTTGGAGTTAGAAGCTATCATCCATGCATTAAAGATGTGGCGACACTATATAATGGGCATAAAATTTATGTTGTTGACTGATAACAGTGGTGTGAATTTTTTGTTTAGTCAACCAAACCTTAACGTAAGGCAAGCAAGATGGTTGGCCTTCTTGAGAGAATTTGATTTCGAGGTAAGACACATAAAAGGTAAGGAAAACAAAGTAGCAGATGCTTTAAGTAGAAGAATTCATGGGTTGTTTGAGATAAACATTAGAAGGGAAGAAAGTGACATTGAGAAAAGGATAAAGGTTGCAAGTAATAATGATGGAAAATACATTAAAATAGTGGCAAATTTACAAAATAACACAGAAAAATTAGGCAAGACAAAGCTGAGTTTGGACAAAAATGGTCTACTAAGATTCAAAAACAGATTTTATATACCAAATTCTATTGAATTAAAGTTAAAAATTTTGGACGAAGTACACAAGAAACCATATTCTCGCCATCCGGGATACCAGAAAACGGTAACATCACTAAGGAAGTTATTTTATTGGCCTAATATGAAAGGTGAGATAGTCAAATACTTGTCTAAGTGCCAATATTGTCAATAGGTGAAGGCTGAACACCAGCACCCAGACGGCCTGTTACAACCTCTACCTGTAGCGGAATGGAAATGGGAGACTATATCACTGGATTTTATCACAGGTTTGCCTAAAACTCAAAAATAGAATGATTCAATTATGGTAGCAATTGATAAGCTTAGCAAGTCTGCACACTTTATTCCTGTAAAATGTACTTATAAAGCTATTAACATCGTTGAAATATTCATGAAGGAAATTTTTAGATTGCATGGTATTCCTAAAATGGTGATTTCGGATAGAGACGTAAAATTTACATCTACATTTTGGAAAGAATTGTTTGAAGGGTTAAATACTAACCTGAATTTCAACACCAGTTACCATCCACAAATGGATGGGTAGACTAAACAAATGAACCAAATCATAGAAGATGTGTTATGAATGTACGTAAGGACGAAACCAAGTAAGTGGGAAGACTACCTACACTTGATAGAATTTGCATACAATAATGGTTACCAGACATCGGCTAAGATGAGCCCCTTCGAAGTACTGTACGACAAAAAATGTACAACTCCGATTAGCTAGGATAACCCAGTTGACACACTCATGGTGGGACCAAAAATGCTCCAGGAAATGGAGAATATGGTAAGAAAAGTACAGCAAAATTTAAAAGAGGCACAGGACAAACATAAAAGTTACGCAGACCTGAAAAGAAGACACCAGGAATTTTGAGTTGGAGACCACATGTATTTAAAGGTTAAAGCAATAAGGAGTTCATTAAATCTAGGAAACTGTTCCAAGTTGGCACCCAGGTTTTGTGGCCCTTTCGAGATCATAGCTCGAATTGGACCCGTAGCATACCAACTTGCACTTCCTACAAATCTGAAAATTCATAATGTATTTCATGTTTCTTTGTTAAAAAATTATGTCCATGATCCTACACACATGGTTGATTGGAACATGGTGCAGGTGGAACTAGAAGGCGAGTTCCAAGCGGAACCTCTGCGCATTCTGGACAGGAGAGAAATAACACTATGGAACATAGTCGTCGCCCAGGTAAAAGTGTAATGGAAGCACTTTAGTCCTGAGGAGGCCACTTGGGAATTGGAGGAAGATTTGCATAAATCTTATCCAACCATGTTCCGAGAAAGGAATGAACACTGAGGATAGTGTTGTACTGAAGGGGGAAAGGATGTAATATCGCCAAAAATAAATTATTATTGAAGTCTGAATATACTTAGGAAATTATTTCCGTTTTTGGTAAATTTGAATTTGGAAAATTATTGCCATTTATGGAAATTCTGAATTTGGATTTAGTTAATTGTAATTTATTATTATGACTGTTGGGCAAAGATTTGATTTTCCCAACCAACTATGACACTTGTAAGAAACAAATATTTTTTATATTTATTGTTGAGAGACAAATGGAACAACCAAGTTGAAATCAGCTGACCATGACTCCATGAGCGGGGAACATGTTTGAACTACCTCAGGGCTGAATGTTACAAGTGGAAAATCAGGAATTTGGACATTGGCAACCCCTAAAAATCACTGATTTGAAAATCTACAAAAATTCCCAAAGGGAAAATACCTAGGCACAAAATGATTTTGGATATATAGCAAATGGGAGGAGACAGGACGTTGCCTAGGATGCTAAGGAGAGGAATATCACTTGTTTTTATGAGCACTGGTTTTCTGAGTGTGAGGCAGGGAGAATTTTTCTGATTCTGAAAGAGGACAATAGCTAAGGAGGAGTTTGGAGTTCTCTCTCATGGATTCATGGTTAGGCTAGGGGGTAAACAAAGCAAGTAGATTGGTTGTTTTGTTCTATGGTTGGGTGGAACTTGGTTGTTTTGTTTGTTGTTTCAACACTTTACTTAGATACGTCCATCTACTCTTCCCCAGTTGAAGTCATGTTGATTAAATAGTTGATAGCATACATTTATTTATTTTTGGATGAACGTCCTACTATTTTATGATTGATAAAATACATCTACTTGTGATAGTAGAATGAAATGAATTGTGGAAAAATCCTTTATCGATGACTTGATTTAATAAATTTGAATTAGAGATCTACTGTGTATGATAGTTGAACTAGGTGAAAGTTTCGTATTCAAGTGAAGTACCCTCCGAACCGCAATTATGAATGCAGATTCAAGTATGAATATGTTAAAGACTTGTTATAGATTTTTAGTAAGTACAGATCTACAGGAATTCTATGTATATCTTTATAAGTGTGGTAAATCTACAAAGAATAGCAGGATTACCATGATAACCATAAACTATACTATAGTTGTAGAATTATATATATATATATATATATATATTCGCTCAAAATTATCTAAATGTACAACTACCCAATGAAGTATTGAGTGATTTCCAGAATAGAAATCTATATGAATACATGTTATTGCCGACACAGGGTTTCTGAGTTGTATAAATATCTAATACACAAAAACTAATTATTGACTGTTGCATAACTTGAAAATCGAGTTTTCCCATCAAAACTGATTACATTAATGGAGAAAATAGTTACAGTCATGCTTCATTACAATAACGCAGAGGCAAAGGTTTGGTAACGCAAATACATAAAACATATTACATATTCCAGAGTCGGAACAATACTTAAATGAGTCTTCAACTCTACATAACATTGTGATTATAACTCTCAAATAATGAAATCTTATTTCAATATGGCGTTTCCCCTATGTATTTTCTTTAAAGACTAAACTTACAAATGACCAGTTGATTATAGGAGTCTGGTACAAATTTTCCACGATAACAATATTCTAGGATAGAACCATATCCTTACAATAGAACCTGGGGTTAAATTTGTTTTTTTTAAAACGCTGCAAGTTGGAACCCGAGTAACTTTCCCCCCAAGGCGTTGTCCTGGAAATATGGAGACTTCGAATGTTAGCAGTCCTGCAAGGAGACCAAGAAAATTTTAATTAGTATTAAGTTAGAAGTAAACAAAATTCAAATGTCGAATATAGAATAATTACGAGGATAAATTATACGCCAAAGAAACATTACAGATGTCATTTATGACTTCACTTAGCTTGTGATTTGGGGAATATATGCCTATGTTTCCATCTGCGTCATCGAAGGAATCATCCACAAACCGAAGGGGGAGGAGTGGACTAAGGTTTTTGCCTGATGGGTACCCTCGCAACAAACAGAGGTCCCATCATTAGATCACAGTAGTCAAATCCTTAACCATAAATGTCAGAAGGAGACAAAAAGAAGCATTCTTCAAGGAGAATTATCAAGAACACACAGAATAAAACGTGCTCCACGAAAATTACATGAATTCGGATCACAGATGATGCCACAAGATTTTTTCCCTCATAACTGTAAGAAAATGTAAATTACAGATCGATGACGAAGAATAAACAAGATCATAACAGATTAACTACCGGATTTTCGAAAGGAGAATAAACGTAAATCTTTTAAGAATTATTAAGTTCTGGAATAATACTATACAGTGGGAATCTAAACCTTGTCTCTATGCATGTACAGGCACGACTAGGGTAAATAGAGTAATTTTTTATTGAAACCAAACCCTGTACAACAATAAATAAATACTCACCATGACTACAGGGATGTAGTTGCGACTTCACAACTTTAAATTTGAGAATGCTAGATCTCCACAGTGAGTCAAGAAGTCGATAACTTGAAGACTTAATGATAAACCGAACATAGTAAACAAGGGAAACATCCAAACTATATCTACAGAGAACACGGTAGGGGACAATCCATTTAAAAGAGTAAGTTTAAACAACAAGGATCGAATCCTTGCCTTGATAGAGAAACCTCACAAAAGAAGATATGGGTCTTGACAGAGAACTTTAGCATACCGTTTTTTTATACAAGACTACTCGGAATTAAATTATTTTAGGGGTCATTATAATAGGGTTTAATCATTGGTTTTACAGCGATAGGTATGCCGCGAGCAACTCCCAAATAAATACTAGGATACACAACAACAAAAAATGATTGAGGGTATTTGTTTGTTGACAGAACCCTAACACATTTGGGACTATCCCTGAATCAATAACTGAAAACCCCTGTGTAGAAGACTTCACAAGATAATGGATTATATAGAAGTGAGTGGCTACCTCACGGAAGAGATAAATACACACACCATCACCATTGTAGAACTTATATATCTATCCATGACCAGAGGGAAATATTCTAGAGAGTTAAAGAATAACGAAGGGAATAATATTCACCAGAAATCGTAAAGAATAATAGCTGCAGAGACATCATCACTATGACTAAAACCTCATGAAATTACCACCCGACTACAGATAGCATAAGCATGTATTCTATCGTGGACTTCCAGGTGGTCGCGTAGCCTTTTCTGCATTCCACTGGGTAAAGATCTTCAGGTCATCGACCTTCCGAGCCGAAGAAAAACACAGAGTTAGCATCGAAGTATCATGTAGAAGACTCACAATAGTCCTGTAAAACCCTTCACTGTGCAGAGTAATAGTGGGAAGTATGAATATTGTATCTGACCATGTGATGGGATGGAGGTGGCACAATTGTATTGGACACAGGGTCTAGTGGTAGCCTCGAGAATACCTTTTGCAAGTCTCCATTAATGGATTGGACAGAGGTTTTCAATTCAAGTCTGACAAAACCCTTTTGAATTCATACTAAGTTATTGTGAGAGAGGACAGCTCCTTTAAGGCACGATACACAGGATTATCAAGTCTAGTTTTATCATTCCGTTTGTTGGATTACTAAGAGGGGGGGTGAATCAGTGATAGAGAAATTTAGTCCCTTTTAACCATATAATCCAAGTGTTATATCAATGAAGCATTATTATCCAATAACTGCAGAGTAAATAAGCAATG
>SNQJ01S0016727.1:118472-138745 GCA_010110895.2 Picea sitchensis
ATTTACTTCTTATCAACTATGACAAAACAATAATGAGTCATATTTACATCAAACACTATTGGGTCCATTACCCAAACCTTTGTGCTACGGGTCTTTCTTCAAGGGTTGACATCAATGAAAACCAACCTTAATCAACACAGTTAAGGGGTGACTAACAGTTCGTTATCGATAAACATTCTCAAAAGGAAAACTATGTTAATAATATTCAAAAGTTTAATCACGACCAGTGTTCACAAGGCCTATTGTTTGGCCAATTAAATTAGCGTACAATCACCATTATGTTAAGGCCTGTAACGTTTTCATTAAGGGTACATGTTTTAAACTCACATTCATTTAGATCCTATATGACATGAACAATGTCTATGCGTAGGGAGTCTTATCTTGAAATTTTGAAATGGGTATAAGACTAAGGGTCCTATGTATAATACAAACACGTATATGGAAGGATTATAATACTAGTAGGATTGAAGGTTTATAAAGGTCAATGTTTAGAATGTGGAAAGGTTAATCATTGTAGATATGCTTGAAATCCGATAGGTTAGGGTATAGCAAAGTCACCCTTGCCCTTCTGTATAGGATTACTGTGCAGTATGAAGTAACTCAGAGATAGAATCTTTTTTTATGACAGTTCGTTGTTTTGATAACTAGAAAATATAAACCTTGCAGAAGTTAACAATGATGATAATTACCTACTTATATTAACTATGAGTCTTCCGTAATAATTTGATCAAAGAGAAAGAAGATTTAATGTTCCTAAGATTATTTTTTTTTTAAATTAGTAAATTTGGGGTTCATTACAACCCTCTTGTGTGTATATAGGGTTTATGGTTGGGGGATCGTCTCTTGAGAATATAGAAAAGGATTGTTGGGTTTTTCTCCCTTGTTGAGAAGGGGTTTCCCATGATATTTCTTATGTTCTTGTGCATGGTAATTCTTCTTGTGATCTTGGTTATTGCAGCACTTGTGTATGGTGTAGTTGCATTTGTTTATTGTTCAAGTACATGCTAAATGAAATAAACCTCATGCTTGAGCCTAGCACATAGTGAAAATTCAACAAAAATGACCCTTTCAATCAGATGAGGGAAAACACCCGGTGGCAGGTCCCAATCAGACCTACTCTCATTTGGTGTAGTGTTTCCCACCAGTTTATGGGCCTCCCTATCACTCGGAATTAAAAGAATAAAAAAGGGGAAAGACATTGAACTTCCCCCCAAAGAGTTCTAACTAATTCGAAGGCTAAACTAACTAAAAGATAACTAATCTAATCTAAATAATTCTAACTTATCCTGGGAGAAAACCTAGAAGAATGGTACAACGAAAGATAGCACCATCAGAACCAGAAATAATTCATATATTCCAATGATAAATGAAAACAAACAATGCTACAGATGCATAAACAAATAGTTTCACAATACATCTATAACATCATTTTTGTACCCATGAAGAAATATGTGACAACATGAGTAAACAGAATAAAATGCAGAAATAATTCATATAACAGAATCCTATCTACTCAAGAAAAAGATAAATGCATTAATAATAGTCTCTACTACATCCATCAAAGCCACAAATTTCTGAAATGCCTCCTTCTCTTTATTCCTCGGAAGTAATAGTACCATCCTTTGTTACAAAGGGAAACAACAACTTTTCTATGCTGAGTTCTCTTTTATAAGACAAGAGAGAGACTCTTCATTTCATTTTCCTTTAGTTTCTTTTCTCTCATTTCAATAATGGACATATGTGAGTGTTACATAGAGAAGTTGAACAGATTCATGAGCTATTATTTTTGTCCTTAGATAGTTTACAAATGATATATGTTTAAAAATACTCATTGCCTCTATCGATTTACATTTTCTTTTGTTTGTCAGAAGTTTCTAGGAATTTTTGGCTTCGACTTGCATAATGTAATCATTTTGGATTCGTCTCCTCTGTATTATCTTTCCATTGAGCTATTGTTGACTCGATTTCATTGCTTGTATCTCAAGATATGTCGATTTGAAGTTAGCATACCCGATTTTTTATCCTAATTCGAGTTCCTCCCGTGTTTTTAATTTTTCGGGCCATTTCTGCTTTCAATATGCTAACAATTCCTATCCCATCCCGTTCTTCACTCTTCTATATTTCCATTGAGCCCTCCTATGCCTGATTTTGTTTCTCGTAGCTCCAGATATGGCTTCCTGAAGTTGGTATGGCCAATTTTTGCCTAAAATTCGTGGGTGTCTTTTTTCTGCATTTTATGTCATCTTCTTCCAACTACTTGGCATGAAGACTTATACCATTTTGTTCCTATTTCTGATACCTTTCCAATGGGGTATCACGGGCCTCGTTCTGACACATGTAGCTCTGGATATGGTCATTTTAAAACTAGTGCTCAACAGTCGTTGATCATGCATGTGGGGTAAATTTGAACCATTGGTATGAAGTTTGGGGGAATTTCTCTATGTGTGTGGAGAGGAAAACAAAAAACCGTTGATTTGGAAGGTAAACCGTTATTGGTCGTCAATGGAGAGGGTGTCACCATCAGAGGACAGAGCTAGAACACCCAAATGCTCGGGAAGAGGAATGTCGACGATGAGAAGGTTGTCGTCGACGAAGGAAAGTTGGTAAGGGAGCGAGTTGGGTCCTGGAATGCTGAGGATGATGGGGGATCATAAGAAGAACAAGAAACGTTGATGAGCTATAGGCGAGATCGATATTAGCCATAGATCATCTTAGGTTCCATGCAAGTGAAGAAAGGGGAGATGCCAGCATGGCAGCCAACATGTCCTTGAGGGGTATAGGTACCACTATTTGAGTGGCTAATGAATGAGATTGGTCCCCCAATGGGATCGATGCCCTTACATTTCCATATGCAACCTGGACCGTCAAATAAGGATGAGGCTAGATCCTAGCCATTTGTCGAATAAAGGAGACATCAGAATAAGTGAGAATAGGGTGGTCTGGAGTTCCAATGACGATAAGGTTCAGTGGACCGTTGGATATATCGGGGGAGGATCCCATGAGATCTCATCCGTTCATCAAAGTATGGATTGTCAAGGTGATCGGGAGAAGGGTTACAAAGGAGTGTTGATGGCGAGGGAGTGTTAGATTTAACGACAACCATTGATCTTGTGAGTGCAAGATCTTAGCCATTCATCAAAGGAAGCTCGTCGGAGTGTTGGAGAATGGGGATAGATAGAGTTCTGACGACGAAGAGGATACATGTCAACACTTAATGGGATAATCCATGGTGTCTGGTGATGATATGTATGACCACGTTAGTCTACGTGTCAAGACGAGGATGGGTCTATGTGTCACACAGATGATGTGGAGTTTCAGGTCATGGTTAATATCAAGTTTAGGGCGACACGTGTCATACTAGGTGGTAGGTCATGGGTAGGGCCACATGTGTAAGGTTCCAACTCAAATGCCACGTGTCAATGGTGTCAGCTGAGAAATTGGGAAAGGGTCAACCATCGGGCAACTTTGTGGTTTCGATAAGATCGAGGTCGTTGATCTCAGACTCCTAAGAGTCGTTAGATCTGTTGGAGATATGTCGTCAGAGGAGGAAAGAAGCAGAGTGTTTGAGAGGCAGGAGTGATGGAGTATCGATGACAAAAAGGTCATGAGGGAGTCTTTGATGATGGAGGGTCAGTGGGATCCAACTAATAGAGATGAGGGACTCCGACGATGAAAAGGTTTTCGTCGGGGAATGGGTCGGAGGGGTAAAGAACCTAAACATAGAACTCTTGACAATGAAGAAGATATGTGGTGGGTTCCACAGTAGCACCACATCGATACCATGTAGGATGGCACAAGTGAGAGGGAACCACATGGATTCTGCGTGGCAGTGAAGTGGAAAGGCGAGTGAAGAGTTAGGAAACTTCCAGAAGCCACAACTTTTGATTTGGAAATCAGATTCAAGCATGGTTACAGCCATTGGAAATCTATCGAATAGAAAAATATAACTATGAGGTTATTTAGAGAAAATAATAGAATAAGAAAGAGGGAAATATGAATAAAAAAATGAAGAATAAAATGGGAAGAAGATCAAAGGATTCCCCCGCATGCATCTCAAAGCTGGAGCAACCATGAAGAAAGGATATCTTGTTAACTTGTTCATGCATCCATAGAAGGAGAATACATAGTTATGTAATTAAGAGGACATTCGCCAATAAATGATAAACATAATATTTTCTTTCCTTTATGAAAACTTATGAACAAATGTTGAAAGTGAAGAAAATGATGAGAGGTTTTTTTAAGGAAATCATTCATGATCTGGATTAAATAACTATCATGACAACTTCATGCACCTAATATCCAACCCATAGAAAGGATTAGTGACCTCAAGATTCAAGCATAAGATTTGTCCAATATATGAGAGTATAAAGATGAAGATGTTAGGCACCACATGCTAGCATGAGTATGTAGACTTTAAATAAGTAACTTAGAAGAAAGATTAAAACTAGAATCAAACTTACTCAAAACATGCGCTAGATCATTGAACCACACAGTCACATAAGAGTCATGAAGACATCTGAAATCATGAGATCAAAAGAGGAAATCACCCACTATCAAAGACCATCATCAATCAAGACCAAACCCCCAAACTCCCTCAAGGTAGGAAAATAAGTAGCATAGGCTCCAACAGTAGAGGATTAGGCAAAAGGGTTAAATTTTTAAGGGGGGCCCTTTCCCTTCGCTTGTAAAAGAAAAAGGTAAAGGGAGGTTTGTTGCAGCCATAACACTCTTGTTTTCCTTTGGAACATGAACATAGGCCTCACAACGAAATACCTTGAGATGTGTGAGAAAGGATTTCATACCAGCCCATACCTCATGTGGAGTCTTGTCATCTAGTGATGATGATGGTGATTGATTGACCAGATAACATGTAGTACCCACTACCTTTTCCCAGAATTCTTTCCATAACCCAACACCACTGAGCATGCACTTTTATTTTTCCATGAGCGTCATGTTCATCCTTTCTACAACTACATTCTACCAAGGTGTCTAAGGAGTAGTCTGTTGCCTTGCTATACCGCATTTCTTATAGAATTCTTCAATTCATTCTCACAGAAATATCCACCCTTATCCGTCCTCAACACCTTAATTCTTTTCACTGTTTGATTCTCAACAAGAGCCTTAAACTCTTTAAACCTGTCAAAGACTTCAGATTTCTTCCTGAGGAAATATATCCAAGTATTCCTTGAGAATTCATCTATAAATGAGACATAGTACACAGATTTTCCCAATGATGGAACCGACATAGGTCCAAACACAACACTGTGCACTAGCTGTAAAATTTATTCTGCCCTCGTTGCACTAGAGGGGAATCTTACCTGATTCTACTTCCCATATACACAATGTTCACAGAAATCAAAATCCAGGGAGCATTTAGACATACCTTCAAGCATACCTTTACTGTGTAGTAATCGAAGATCCTTCTCTCCGATATGCCCCAGTCTTTGATGCCACAACATAACCTATTCTCTAGAGGATGTAGGAGTTTTTTTCTTCTTCGAATCCAACTTATGGCCAATCCTTGGATGTGTAGAACACTCAGCATTATTCTAATCCTTCCATCTATGAGCCACAACTTGACTCTTCCTTGTCTTATGATTTTGGTTGTCGAGCCATCACCTAAGAAAACACTACCTCCATCATACCTTTCATATTCACAGAACTATTGCCTGTGGTGAGTCATATGAAATGATGTGCCTGAGTCAACCAACCATGCCTCAGGTTCTGCATGTGTGCTTGAAGAAGCCAAGTGCACATCCCCTCCTTCCTTGGAGGTCTTTTCTTCTATAGAGGGAGCACCTTCAGTTCCCTTCACTCTCTCAACGTTTTTGGATCTACATTGCTTCTTGAAGTGCCCTTTTTCCACATCTCCAACATACCTTTAGAAACTTTCCGGGAGATTTATATCTACCCTTAGATTAAGATCTCCCACTTGAGGACTTAAATATATTTATTTCTTGGGAGAGTCTTGCAAATAATGCATTTGTTCTCAGTCCTTCCATGTTCTTCCATCTCATCTCCTCCGACAATAAGGATGAGACAACATCATTGAAACTCAAGGTAGTTGTATTAATACCTATGGCCACAACCAGACTATCCCACGAGTATGGTAAAGAGCACAGTAAACTGATACACTAATCTTCATCTGAAATTTTAATATCGACATATAATAACTCACTTACCATAGTATTGAAGGCATTTAGATGCTTTGTCACCGAGTCTCCATCTCTCATCCTCAGGTTATACAACTTCTTCCACAGGAAAAATTTATTTACGAGGGACTTAGACTGATACAAGTTCCCCAACTTATCCCATAAATCCTTGGTTGTAGCTTCCCTTGACACATTCAGTAATACTGAATCTGAGAGACACAATCAGATTGTGCTCTTCGCCTCTCAATCCAACGTTTCCAGTCATCTGCTAACATTCTTGTAGGTGTAGCACCTGGATCCACCACAATCCATTGATCTCTGTCTACCAACAAATATTCCATCTTGAGCTTCCACAACTCAAAACTTTGCCCATTAAATTTCTCGATCTCTATTTTCGAACTGCTCACCATTTGTTTTCACTTGAAGAATCAATACCACAAATCTCTCACTGTAACAAGCTTTATCACAGTCCAGAGCCAAACCCCTGACCACAAAGGAATCCCCGTGAAACCAATAATTACTCTGATACCAAATGTAGATTTTAACCTTGTACAATTATTTACTGCAAATAGATTTTCAATAAAAGAACAAAAAAGATACAATGGCAAATACACACATTACACAAAGATTTTTCCCCTGGAAACCCAAACTGGGAAAACCAGCATATTCTATACTCATTCACATCATACGTTTTTTACAATACAATATATATATAGGATCATGTAGCATCCAAAACCCTAATCCAATAACCCAGATTAGTCAACAACCCTAATTCCTTAGTCGAAAATAAAAAACCATTAGCAAAAACCATGTGCCAAAAAAAACCCAAAAATTGATGCCCTAACATGTGCATCTAACAGAAGATAAGATGGGAGGGCCCTCACTAAAATAGTGTACATCAATTCCATCTAGGAAGGAGAGCAAGAAGTGTGCACGGTTAGAGAACCTTTGGTAAAGGTTCTTTGCTTGGTTGATGGGGATAAGCTAGCAATGGGCCACTTGTATGAGGCCATGGATAGGGCCAAATAAGTTATTTGATCTTATTATGTGGGAAAGGGTATCCCAGATATGATAAATACATGATGATCTGCGATTTGATTTATAGTTGATGGATTGGGATGCTCCATTGATCCACTCATGTAGCAACACTTTTCCTCAACCCCACCTATGTTTACTCATGCAACTTTGATTTGATGGCAAGGCGATGGAAGGGATCATGACATGTCTCCAAAATATGGTACCCAATGTCGATGCTTGCAGAACAATTAATCACAAGATGGAGATTTATCGGGAGTCTAGTGGACTATTCGTCTTTGCCGATGTTAACAATCAAAGGAGTATTTTGACGCCACATAAGTAATTAGAATTTAAAATTTGAACTATGTGTTTTATTTGAAAGTTAAATTATGGTTTAATGAAATATAATTTAAGTCTTTTTTTCCTATTTGTTGTAGATATTTGGAGGCGAAATTATGGTGCAAAAGCACCAACTTCATGAAAATTTTCCAATCAATTTCTTAGCCAAACTTATAGTACTTCGAGATGCAAGTGTGATTGGAGTGTGTTTGAAAAAGTACACTAAAAAATGCACAATAAGTTAGAACTTCAACTCGGTCATTACAATTATTATAATTTATGACCTTCTGATATATTTGTGACCCCCAAGACTCATTAAATTTATTTATGACCCTCTTACAGGTTGGATTTCCCACGCCTTAATGATTTGGTATATGTCCATACAATCTTCGACTGTGGGTGAGGCAACATGAGAAGTATACCTGATGTGGATGCCATTTCAATTGAAAAAATTAACATATTGTTTAAGCGAAGAGTGGAGTACGAGACCCCTATCATGGAGGAGGCACCTACATGGTTAGAGGAGGAGGAGGAGCAACATGCACAGGGCACAAGGGAGGAGAAACAAGAGTGGGGAAAAAGAGGACTTTGACACCATGGAGGGTGATGTGGTAGCATCATAACCACCTTCTACACAAATTGATACAACTACACCCACAAGTCAACATCAAATAGATGATGCAAGAACTTCTAATGGTAAGCGAGCCATGACCGTTTCCCATAAAATGGGGCAAGGGAATTGATACTGGATAGCTAGTTGATAGATTTTTCATTGTAGATGACTCATGATGATGACATACATCTATATATTTGATGTCATTTTGTATTGGTTGTCCATTGTTTAGTCCTTGGACAATTATTGGGGTTCAGGATTTAGTATTAACTTTGAATTTATTTTGTAGTTTTTATTATTTGTCTTGGTATGCCAATTTTTTCTAATTTTTTTTGCGGATGTTTCCAAGAAGTTGTATTCTAGACCCTCACTGATTTTTTGTTGATGCAAATTTTTTTAACAATGATTGCACATTTAGAGGCTTCCAAGGAAGCCATTTGGTTGTAGTAGTTATGCAAAGATATTAGATTTGAGCATCGGTCCATTCTTATTTGATGTGATAATTAGAGTGTGATTGCTTTGGCAAAGAATCCCATGTTCCCTCCATGGACAAAGCATATCAGGGTGAAATTCCACTACTTCAAAGAGGTGGTGGAGTCTAGTGAGGTAACTATAATCAAGGTTAGGACTTATGATAATGGAACAAATTCTTTAACTAAGGTAGTGGATGGAAGAGAAGTTGTTGATGTAGGGGCAAGGTGGGGATGGGATTCAGCCTTGGTTGATGTCACTGGAAAACTACCAAGTGGAAAATTGTTAGGATATTACTAGTTACATCCATTTGTATATGGAATGTGTAAAGAAATCTATGGATTTCATTCTTATGTTTTAGAAGTGGATTTGAGTCCCAATTGTATTCTTTATTGTGTTGAGAGGCCCTCTACAACCTAGTATGACATAGAATTTGTAATGGAATATGGGTAATGTTGACATATGTCATTCAAAATACTATTTGTTGGTCATATATTAAGAAAAACAATCATATATAAATTATACTAGGTCAGTGTAAGGGTTACCTTAACTTCAAATTTGATCTCTTTATGCTCTTGATAAATCCAAAGATAAGATGAATGTAAGTTGGTTTTAAAAGCATTGCTATTTATGTGTTTGTATATTCTTTATAAAAAAAGATAAAACAACCAAAAAAAAAAATCTAGATTTTTTTGTTGTAGTATATACCTATTTATTATGACTATTCAAAGATTTTAAATTTCCTATTTATATCAAGATTGATTTTTGTTGTTGTATATAACTATTTATTATGACTATTCAAATATTTTAAATTTCCTATTTATATCAAATATCTTTATGATCATCACTCTAGAATCTAGACTTTACGTTGATTACAAAGCAAATAGAATTGATTTAAATCACATGATTATCACTCTTGAATCCAGACTTTACATTGATCACAAAGCAAATAGAACCGATTTACTTTCTATGTTCTTCGTATCCATCTTGTTTCAGCTTCTAAGTGATCTCACTTTTTCCTTGGATGCGTATGCCTTTGAAATAAGCAAGCTACTTATTGTACAGCAATACTAGAACCAGCACATTCAAATTAGAAAAACATAATAATACAGCACATTCAAATTAGAAAAACACAGTTTTTCTTGGCAATGTATAGTAGTTGTGGCCATAACCAGCTCCACCTACAGGTACAGAAGATTTGAATAGGGTATGGATCAGACATTAATGCTAGGCTTGCAATGCCACTCTGAAAATGCCCTCTTTGCTCTTAGGCAGCAGTATGCAATCCTCAATGGGTTCAGATGGAGGAGATGGGTTTGCATGACCAATTATAGGAAAACAATTGCAACAGATCATGAGAATGCTGACAACTATATTTATTATATCTAAATACTCAACGTATTTGAATGTCCTACGTATCAAATTGCAGATGCAACTAGTTGTTTTCATTTCTGATCCCGTAGCTTGTTCTCCCAGCATGGCAGTATAACCAGAGATTGTCAAAGGAGTTTTGTGGAAAGAGTCAATTTTCTTGTGGGATCTCAGTCTCCAACAGCATAGTAAGTATTGTCACTATGGAGTCCAGAACCTCCAAGGAAGCCACTTTTTGTCTTGAAGACCAACAACAGTGATAGCTGACCAACACAATGTTGCTCTGGTTCAGGTCATGGATACGAGCCACTAGCTGCTCTAAACAATGCAGTAAATTCTATGTTGTTGCCTATGTTTCAATATATAATATATGTAAAAGTGAGATCTCATGTGCTTAAGAAGATAGATAGGCAGTCTAGATTCTATCCAGCACTATTCAAACATGATGATAATGTTATTTCCAACTTTGTTTTTCTTAATAGAGGACTCACGGACTGGATAAACTCCAACCTAAAACATGTTCTTAGGATCAAAATCCCAGTTAATTCCATATTTATATTACAGGAGGATCAAAATAAAGTGACATTAATCTGGAATTTACAATGCACAGGATCAAAATAAAATCAATAACAATACGTTGAATTGAACTGATCACTAATATATATATCTATATATATATATATATGAAAGAAATACATCCGAACTAATTTTGAAATCATAATACTACTCCAATGAAATCAGTACTAATTTTGAAATGGCCACTCATTTGCATCTACGTGATTAGTTAATTAGTTCTGGGTGCCTGTCAATAATAGAGGAGAAGGGAGAGCTTGCTTTCTGCAGTGGAGGCATGCGCGTCCACAACCAGCTGACCACAGTATTGAAGGTAGAATTGCCAGCAACAAGCTCTTCCATAGATAAACCATTGGAATTAATCAAACGCCTTACTCGCCCTTCCAATTCTGCTGCTGTCTTCTCAAGATCTCTAACGTTATTAGAACGCATAAAGCATGAAATTTCTTCCACATAAGCCCAGAGGCAGGAGTCCTGAGTAAGCATTGTGGGCTGATCAAAGCCTGTTGGGGCTGGTTGGAGTTGGTTATTCACTTCATTGTCTTCCAACCACTTCTGTAGAGTTTTGTAACGACGAGGTCTTCCGTTTCTGAGGTAGGGTCCGGAGTCCTCGTTTTTGCCCAATCTATAAAAATTAGCGATGTCAAGGGGCTCAACAAGTAGCCTGTAGTGACTGCCCAGTCTTATCCACACTTCACTACACTGGAAATCTTCTGGTAACTCGTCCTTGTCGATCATCTGTATGATTTCATCCCACCAGCCTGCCAGCTTCAGCCTGTTGAGGTTAGCATCGAAGTCTGTTCTATGTTGCTTCTTTTTGAAAGAGTCGTAGTATCCAATGCCATTTCTGAAACATTGGAGACGATATTCTTCTATTTCTTTGATGGCCACTTCTATCTTTTCTCTTATTTCATTCTCCAATCTGGACACGTTCTCCCCTTGCTTCTATCTTTTCTCTTATTTCATTCTCCAATCTGGACACGTTCTCCCCTTGTTGCTTCAAAACTTGTCCCGCTGCTCTAAGGGAAAGTCTTGCGGGGCCGTTCTGCACAACATTTCTCCACCCACACAGTTATTCAAAAAAGAAATGCCCGACTAATACTACTAGCAAAACATATATTTTCATGACAATATATAAAGTAGCAAATAATCCCAAGAGAAATCGTTGGCAAAATATGTAATTGAACAACTCAAAATCAATTATTGAAAGCAACAAAACTTTCTTGCAGTCTAAAATCTACACCAAGGTTATTTAGAAGATTCTAGATGTTGAAAGAATTAGATGGTATTAGGCATCAGACCTAAGAGATAATTAAATAGACACATAAATATGAACACGTGAGAATTATAATTGTAAAGCTGCTAGGAAATATACTTATTAATGCTGATGGTAAAATCTCTCAATTCCTCATCAAATTGTGTAAAATTTTGGGTTTAATCTGGAACGTTATGTGAGGATAATGTGATCAATGACATCATTTGTGCAATTAGCAATTTCCATTTGTATATGAAATGTGTAAAGAAATCTCTATATTGCATTTTTATGTTTCAATTCTCCATTGTACTCTTGATTTGAGAGACAATGTTGTTTCTATGTTTCTACCTTTCTTATAAAAGAGATAAAAACAACAACCTAGACAATCATTTGTTCCCATTGGAAAAGATTTCTTTGTTGTCATGTATGCTTCTTTGTTATGGCGTTGTAATATTTTCAATTTCTTTTTTCTATTGAATATCTTTGAGTTGTAGATTCTTCTCCATTTGTTGCATGTTTCTCTTCACGTTTAACAATCCATATTAGAGCAGTTGTTAGCTTCAAGGGGACACTTTGTTTCCAAGCTCAAGAAGCTTGGTTCGTGGAACCTTGAGTTGGAGAGGCCTTGCTTTTGAGGTCTTAATCAGAGAAAGACATGAAACCTGACATCATAAAGCAAAGGGATTGAGACAAGATGACTGATCAAACCATTTCCTTGATCAGTCTTAATCTAACCAATTCCATGTTCATGAATGTGTCAAAGGAAACTACAACAAAGAAGCTTTGAGAGGTTCTATGAGGTTAAATCCCTCATGAATGGATATTACTGCATAAGAAGTTGTACACTTCAAAGATGAAGGATGGTGATAGGGTTATAAATCACCGTAATGGATTAATTCCTTGCTTATATAGCTTAAGGCCATCAGTGACAAAGTAAAGAAGCAATACATAACCTTGCACTATAGTCTTTCAAATTCTTGGGAGAATCTAATAGTTTCCATCAATGGAGCTACAAAGGTAGAAAATCTCAAGTTGGACAAGATTTTTGGTTAGTTGCCATGGGAAAAGGCAAGCAAAATAACTTTTGAAATAAACATTGGTTCAGAAGCTTTGGTGATTAGGGATCACTCTAAGAAGCTATATGATGAAAGATCTAGTGGGAGAAACTCTAGACCTAGAGGAAGATATGCCAATAAAGGTAGGAGGTGACAATAGTTGACTTGCTAGAGGTGCCATCGAAGAGGGCACAAGAAGAGTGAGTGTAAGGTTGATCATTCAAAGGAGAAAGAAGCAAATAAGGAGGATTCGGTTGTTGGGATTTCTATTTGGGAGGGAAGCATGTATCTCTCCTCTCTCCTCGGCATGTTTATTAACCAATTCCCATGAGGATGCATGGTTGATTGATTTGGGATCTTCCTTCCATATAACTCCTCATAGGGAGTGGTTCATGGATTACGAAGAATCACATGGAGGCAAAATACTTCTTGGATATGTTTTTAGTTATGAAATTGTTAGATATAGCAGCAGTGTAAAAGTCTAATACAAAGCTGGATTTGTGAAGTTGATTCCCAATGTACGGCATGTACTGAAATTGGAATAGAACTTACTTTCAATGAGACAAATGGCTAATGTAGGTGTTGACACAATCTTCTCTAAAGGAGGTTGCAGACTGGTTTGCAGGGCTATGTGTCAAGATTGGTAGAACTTACTTTCAGTGATCCAAATGGTTGATGTATGTTTGATCCAATCTTCTCTAAAGGAGGTTGTAGATTGGTTTCAGGGGATATGGTTTTGGCCAAGGGTGTTTAGCTTGGAACTTTGTACAATTTGTGTCACGGAAAATGACAAGTCAGTGACAGGGTTGAAGACATCAAACATCATGTTGTGGCATTTCTAGATGGGACATCTTGGTGAAAATAACCTACGAGATTTGTGCACTAGGAATCTATGTCCATGGAATTTATGATATGAAGGAATTTTTTGAGTTTTGTGAGGCATGTGTGCTTGGAATGCAGAAGAGGGTTCAACTTTCTTTGAGTAACAACAAAGCTCAAAAAGTGCTTGAGTTGTTGGTACACTGATATTTTGGGGCCTATGGATGAGTTCTCTATTGGAGGATCTCACTATTTTATCACTTTCATTGATGACTTCTCACGAAAGTCACAGTTTTGCTTCACGAGGAAGAAAAGTGATGCCCTTGAAATTTTTAGGACATTTATTTCCTTTGTTGAAAGGAAAAATGGGAAGAAAGTGAAGGCTTTGAGAAGCAACAATGGTGGTGAGTATTGTTCTAATGAGTTGGACTTTTTTTTTTCAAATCCAACAATCTTTCAAGGAAGAAGGCCACCCCACATACTCCTGAGAAAAATGGCGTTGTTGAGAGGTTGAATCAAATCTTGATGGAGAAATCACGGAGCATGAAAGTGGAGGCTAGTTTGAGCAAAGGATTTTGGGTTGAAGCAATTGCTAAACCAAACTATTTGACTAATAGATCACCTAGTTCAATTTTGTAGATTTTAACCTTGTACAATATTTTAATGCAAACAGATTTTCAATAAAAGAACAGAAAAGATACAGTGGAAAATACACACATTACACGAAGATTTTTCCCTTGTAAACCCAAACTGAGAAAACCAACATATTCTATATTCATTCATTGCAATACATTGTTTACAATACAATATACATATAGGAGCTAGCGACACCCAAAAACCTAACCCAGTGACTTGGATTAGTCAACAACCCTAATTCCTTAACCGGAAATAGAAAACCATCGGCAAAAACCATGTGCCGAAAAACCGCTTAACAATGGACACAAAAATCGAGGCGACATGAAAAATGAGGCAAAAAATGGCAACACAAATATTTTACTACAAATATATTTTCAATAAAAGAACAGAAAAGATACGATGGAAAATACACGCATTACACAAAGATTTTTCCCCTGGAAACCCAAACCGGGAAAACCAACATATTCTATATTCATTCACTGTGATACATTGTTTACAATACAATATACATATAGGAGCCAACGACATCCCAAACCCTAACCAAATGACCTGGATTAGTCAACAACCCTAATTCCTTAACCAGAAATAGAAAACCATCGGAAAAAACTATGTTCCAAAAAACCACCCAACAATGGACAAGAAAATCGAGGCAACACGAAAAACGAGGCAAAAAATGCAACACATTTCCTGAGGAAAAAAATGCAAAACTATGTCTAATCGTGTAAAGATATAACATATACCCAACAAGTTTTGGGTGACAAGACACCGAAAGAGGCTTGGAGTGAAGAGAAGCCCTTTGTTTCACATTGTAGGGTTTTTGGTTATGAGGCTTACATGCATGTACCTAAGGTGAATAAGAAAGCTTTACAACAAATCAATCAAGTGCATATTTATTGGAAGTACATAAGGAGTCAAGGGATACAAGTTGTGGATTTCATCTAAGCATCAACATATCCATAGTGGTAATTCGATCTTCAAGGAGGAGAAATCTTGTGAAGATTAGCATGAAGAATTTATATTGATAGAAACAACACATGTAACATTTCTAGATTTCCAATCTAGAGTTAACGATCAAGTTGAGTAGTTGTCACAAGGGGTTGGAAACATAAATTCCCAAGGAAGGAGATGAAAATTAAGCCTAAATGAAATCTGCCATTAATACTGAATGGAAATATGCATCATAAACATGATCAAGGTAAGAATTTGAGTAGGAGCTTTCATGAGAAACAGAGACATGACAAGTATGGCCATGAGCCAATTGATTTTAGTTATTTTTCTTTATATTCCATTGGTGATGAGATGAGAAATGTCAAAGAGGCTCTTGATTGTGGAGAGGCCCCTCATTGGAACAAATCCATGGACGAAGAAATGAAGGCCTTGGAACAAAACTAGACTTGGCATTTGTAGGATTTGCTTGAAGGAAAGAAGGTGGTTGGATGCAAATAGGTGTTCAAGAAGAAGTATAATCATTTGGTAGCAAAGTGATACTCTCAAGTAGAGCATGTTGATTATGAGAAGACCTTCTCTCCAATGGTTAAAATGGCCTCTATTAGGTTGCTATTGGCTTTAACAACTTCTTATGTTTTCGAAGTTAAGAAAATGGATGTGAAGACAACATTTCTTCACAGTGAACTTAAAGAAGAAATCTTCATGAAGCAACTGGAAGGATTTGTGGTAGAAGGGAGAGAAGAGATGGTGTGTCAGTTGAATAGATCATTGTATGGCTTGAAACAATCCATAAGACAATGGTACCAATGGTTCGATACACATGTTGTGGGACAATGGTTAGTAAGAAGTGAAATGAACCGTTGTGTTTACTTCAAACAAGAATGTTTAATTTTGTTATTTTGTTCCTATATGTTAATGATATTATTTTGGTTAGTGATTGTAAGAAGCTAGTCAAGGAGACTAAGGCCGATTTGTCACGTGAGTTTTGACATGAAGGACTTAGGTGAGTTGCACTATTGTTTGGGAATTGAGGTGAAGAGAGACTACCAAAACATGAAGTTATATATCAGCCAAAGAAAGTATGTGTAAAACATACATGACCTCTTTAGGATGGATAAATGTAAATTGACTTGCACCCCATCTCAAGTGGGAGTGAGTTTTTCGGCTAACATGATTCCTAAGAGAAAACAAAATAAAGATGAGATGAAAAAAGTGCCATATGCTAGTGCAATTGGTAGCCTTATGTATGCAATGCACAAGACTAGATATTGCACATGTAGAGGGAGTTCTAAGTAGATAAATGGAAAATCCAAGGATAGATCATTGGGTGATTGTTAAAAGGATTCTTAGGTACCTACAGGGCACTAGTAACTATGTTATTTTCTATCAAGGAGATGGAAGCAAGAAGCTTTAGATGTATGGGTTGGTTGATGCTGACTAGGCAAGTGATGTGGAGAATGAAAATCCCACTAGTGCTTATGTATTTACTCTATTTGAAGGAGCTTTGAGTTGAAAGAGTAAGAGGCACAAGTGGTTGGCCATTCCAATATTGAAGTAGAGTAAAATGTGGCCATAATTGAAACAATCGTCGATTTTTTGGCAACATCACGAAAATCATGATGTGAAACCCTAAATGAAAAATCTCTAGGAAAAAATTACAAGTTTTTAGAAAAAATCAGACATTGCGATTTTTATTAAACATCAGAAAAAATCGTGAGTTTTTTCACCCCATGACTGAAAATTCACTAGTCACGATTTTTGGCTTCTTGAAGGTGTTTTTTTTATTGGGAGGGGGGGTTATTTTTATCTCTCTATTGGGGAATGAGAGAGAAAGGACTTAGCAATATCAACAACCAGTGTTAAAAAGGACCAAACCATTGCTTTCATCACCATCAAAGTTTTTTATTAGGGTAGGGATCAATTCATATCTGCCTACGGTGTTGATATTCTCAAATCTCATGGATTTCTTCAAATTCCACCCTCTTAACTAGTTTTTTTAGATTTATGCAGGGTTTTCGAGGCCCATATTTCTTTCCTCTTATTATCATTTTCATAGCTCATAGAACAATCTAGAAATATTTGTTTTCTAAACTAGCAAGTTTTTTTTTTTTTTTGCCAGTGGTGTTTGATCATCGAACGGTGATCAAACATTGCCTCTTATCACCACTTTTCATGGCTTATAGAACAATCTAGAGGTCTACTTATTTACCAGTCAACTATTTTTTTTCCAGCAAGTTGTTTTTTTTAGAAATGTTTGATGTTCTTTTTTTTCATTTTTTTGGCCCTCGATTTCATGTTGGAAGTTGGGTATTTCCTTGCCAACATGCTAAAGCCTTTGGACCCAATTTTGTAGTATGGTGAACCTAAAGATGGGACAAACCAATAAATATTGTCCTGTAAACTATGTGGCCAACATATGATAGGAGGGGTTAGTTTAGCTAGTTGAAATAACACTTGGCTAAAATCCCAGGGCATGATGTGGGTATTTGTAATACATCAACCCTAGAGATTATCCACATTGTCCATGTTTTTATGAAAATGATAAAAGGAGGGAAGAGGAAACCGCTACAAAAGTTGAACGTGTCGTTGATGGAGTGGCTAAATCCTTATGAACCCCAAGGATATCTAGGACTCAGAGCAATGAGAGGGACTCCATGGATTCACCTTCCATGAGGACCTTACCTTTCTTTGTTCAAAGCACTGGAGATAAGGCACAATCTTCCATATAGTCAATGGTTAAAGGAAAGGAGAAGCATGAAGAAAAAACGCTTGTGGGAGGTGTCTTTTTTGGAGTGACACACCTTTGAGCATCATAAAGACCAATCCATTTGTAATCCAAGGTGTGATTCTATCACTATTGTTGGCTCAGGGTATAAGTTCCCTACCTACGAGGAGTTGTGGGGGGAAATTATGCAAGCAGAAAAGAATGACATCAAGATTAGATTGGAGGACCTAAATAAGTCATGGAAGTCCATTGGATGCATAGTGATGTTCAATGGTTGAACAGATGGGAAGGGTAGGACCCTTCCTAATTTCTTGGTACATTGTCCTATGGGTACAATGTTTATTAAATCCATTGATACATCAGTGCATGTTAAATATGCGACATTGTTTTGTGAATTGATGGATAGGTTCATCCAAGAGATTGAATTGCAACATGTTGTTCAAATAATAACAAATAATGCAATTGATTATGTGATTTCCTACAGGTTGCTAATGGAGAGGCACCCACAATGTTCTAGATTCCATGAGTTGCATATGGCATCGATTTGATACTTGATGATGTAGGGAAAATATCCTTCGTCAAGGAGGTCATTGATTGGGTAGGAGCATCACAAAATTCATATATAACCATGAATTTGTTCTTAGCCTCATGTGGAAATTCACAAGAAACAGGGAGTTTCTACGTCCTACAATCACACATTTTTCCAATAGCTTCATTACTCTCTAGTCTATGCTCCAGTTTTAATTTGAGTTGAAGAAAATGTTTGTTTGTGATGATTGGCATGGTTTCCTATAGGTTGCTAACGGAGTGGCACTCCATAGTGTTCTAGATTCCATGAGTTTCATATGGCATTGAGTTAATACTTGATGATGTAGGAAAAATATTCTTCATCAAGGAGGTCATTGATTGGGTAGGGGCATCACAAAATTCATATATAACCATGAATTTGCTCTTAGCCTCATGTGGAAATTCACAAGAAACAAGGAGTTTCTACATCCTACAATCACACATTTTGCCAATAGCTTCATTTCTCTCTAGTATATGCTCCAATGTTAATTTGAGTTGAAGAAAATGTTTGTTTGTGATGATTGGCATGATTGTGATGTAGATTTTAACCTTGTACAATTATTTACTGCAAATAGATTTTCAATAAAAGAACAGAAAAGATACAATGGAAAATACACACACAATTATTTACTGCAAATAGATTTTCAATAAAAGAACAGAAAATATACAATGGAAAATACACACATTACACAAAGATTTTTCCTCTCGAAACCCAAACCGAGAAAACCAGCATATTCTATATTCATTCACATCATATATTGTTTACAATACAATATACATATAGGATCCCGTAGCATCCACAACCCTAATCCAATAACCCGGATTAGTCAACAACTCTGATTCTTTAACCGGAAATAGAAAATCATCGTCAAAAACCATTTGCCAAAAAACCACCAGAAATGGACGCAAAAAATCGCCAAATTTATGTTTTTTCGGAGGCGTTACTCCTGAACCCCCGTGCAAGGGGGATCCTGCCCTCCTCTTACCTCCTTGCGTGCCAGACGCAACATAGACACTAGTTCTAACCATACAAATAATATAACACATACCCAACATTCTCCCACTTGTTATTTTCCTTGCATACAAGGGATTACAAAGTTACATAGTCAACAATCCAGGGAAGTAATTCCCATAGATCCTCAACACCAAGAGAACTTCTCATTGCTCACAGATTTCGTTAATGGATCTGCAACATTCTTCAAAGTGTCCACCTTCATCAACAACACCTTCTTTTCTTCAACCATGTCTTTCACAAAGTGATATTAAACATCAATATGCTTTGTCTTTGAATGATAAGTTGGGTTCTTCGCCAGAAAAATAGTACTCTAACTGTCACAATCTATCCTTACAGCTTGTTGTACCAATCCAATACCTGAACATAATCTTTGTAATCATACTACTTCCTTGCTTGCACGAGTGGCTACCATGTATTCAGCTTCTGTAGTTAGAAGTGCCACTACAGACTGTCTTTTTCTCATCCAATTGATTGCTCCTCCAAACAAGTTTAACACATACCCACTTGTAGATCTTCTATGATCTAGAGCTTCAGCCCAGTCTACATCCACAAAGCCATGTATGTCCAACACTTTTTCGAAACCTGGTCTTCCTTGGTAGCACAATCCATAACTAGTAGTGCCATGCAAATACTTGAAAACTCTCTTTACTGTTGTCCAATGCTCCTTCTCTGGTTTTGACATATACTTACTTAAAACTCCCACTGCATGTGCAATGT